>JBBMEF010000003.1:4709310-4748982 GCA_037832685.1 Sicyos baderoa
AGTTGTAAAGTTGCTGCAAAACAGAAACAATTAAGAAAAAAAACAAAAAAAACTTTAAACAACCCTTTGTTCTTCACACCCGAACAAGCCTTTTTCGCAACACTCACAACCCACAACTTAACGATAACAGACAGTAGCGACCGAGTCCAACAACAGCAGCGGAGAAAACGACAGACGGCAGCGGCGGACGGCGGCGACGACTGAGTTTTGGTCGCCGGAGTTTTCTGTCGACGGTGGAGGTGGAGCGGCGGCGATCTGAGGCGGGCGGTGGCGGCTAGGGTTTTTAGGGTTTGTAATTTTTTTTTTTTTTTTTTTTTTTCTTTTTTCTTTCCTCTTAACCTAGCTCTGATACCATGTGAAAATAATTAAGAGGAATAATTTCTATATATTATTTATTTAGAGGAGGGTTTCTTAAATAGAGAAACCCCCACTATACAAATAAGGAAAATATATTACAATAGGATAATATCCTTTCTCAATAATATATCAAATACAAGGTAATAATCTAGGAGTCTAATATGGAAAATAACCAACAAATTCAGATTTGGGTACACAAGTAGAATGAAAAATCTATGTCCCATCCATCACCGACCTCGATCTCGACCACGACCACGACCATGACGACGAATCCGACCTCTCATTGCCTTAGGCCAAGTGGCACTAGTTGTCACTCGATTATTGGGTCAGTGGCAGAATTATTTGTGTGAATAGTAGCAGTTCCTGTAGCAGATTGGCTCCAAATTTCTGGCATCTTCTCAACCTCATATAAAAAATAATCAATGATCATCCCATGCCCTGCATCCAAACAAATCATTCAAGAGGATAAAATATGATATTAGTAAGGAAACTAAAACCAAAACAAACTTCTCTTCACTTTTCTTAATTATCTTACAAGTTCACCAATGTTATAATAGCAGGGTGGTCAATCATTTTGTCCTATAAGATTAGTATCTCAAATTTTCACAGATTCATGATTATCCACAAAAATATATATGAAAATTAAAGATAGGTTTGCTTCTTAAAATACTTTAGGATATGCTTTTGAAGTAAGACAAAGTGTAGACGAAACCTCATAAGAGATCTCAGCAAACGAGAGAACTAACTGAATATGAAAAAACATGACAAATTTCAGTTCCAGCCTGGGTCACAAACTCTCAACAACATTTTTATTATACCCTTGTAATCAAGCAATTGAATTCATTCTTTGAATATTTCAACAACTACTTCACTCTTCATACAAAGTTCTTCTTAGTCTATACACCCTTAAGTTAAGGTTGGATAATGTCAGTCTGAACAGATCAAATAAAGTTGTAGATAAGATATATTCACTTGTCCTAGCACAACCAAATATTTATTGGTTTTTTTGTTGGAAGTTGCTTTTTATATAAGAAACGAAACTTTTTCATTAATGAAAAATGCAGAAATAATAGATGATGGGTTCATTCCATGATGACTACCTATCTAAGAATTAATTTTCTACAAATTTTTCTGTTGTAAGGTCAGGCGGTATGTCCCGTAACATTAGTCGAGGTGTGCGAAAGCTGGATCGGGGATAACAAAGAACAATCAAACGAAAAACATCTAAAGGGTCCATAAAGGAGAAGCAAACAAAACGAAACACCAAATGGCCTATTAGCACTACTAGTTTAGATTAAGAACGGCAATGTCCTGAGTTTTCCCTCGTTTTGGCAACACTTTTGCAAAACTTTTGCATGCCAAGTTTAAATCTATATGCAAGAAGGTTCGTAGAATGTAGCTCGTGCTTTTACTTTTTTTTTTTTTTTAGATTATAACAATTTGGGGGTCGGGGATTCGAACTCATGATCTTCTGGTCATTAGGTGTACACTAATGTCGTCGAACTACTGCTCGTGCTTTCTAAACATATGAAGATTTATAATGCACGCCAAGTGATAAAGCACGAGCCATGATGTGTCTGCCTTGTTGAATGACTCTTATCTACCTTCTAGCTAACCATGAACAGCCAACCACTCTCTGAAAATAACATCCAACCTTGAATAGTAGGGCCAAACAAATTTATCAGCAGTCAACACTAGGATCTGATAGAATAGAATGCAGACTCTACTGAGAATGTCAAAGGTACAAAATAACAGAAAGCCCATCTCAACTGAGAAAAATGTAATAGAAAGACCATTTGGAAGAAGATTCTCATGTACTCAGCTAGCAAATGGACAAGGAAAAAGTAGCATTTCAGTTATCAGAGCTAGAAAGTGCCCCAGCGCGGCAAAAAAGTTTACCTTCCATAAGTTATTCATCCTAGAGATGAGTTATAACAATTGATTTGAAAACAGAAAGTACACTTCATCACAAAAAGATATGCACCATTTCCATCTAGTAAAGGCACTACAAATGGCAAGGGACATGAGTTATCTTGGCTTGATTTTTTTTTCTCCATATGTGTGAGTGACCAAGTGAGCTTGCGTCATCTTTATGTTCTCACGAGACAAGCCACTAAACCCCACAACATTTGACTGTCAAGGAAGCCCATAAAAAATTAATTCTTCGCTATCTTAGCTTAACAACAGACCATTTGTTCATCCTCAACCACATGGAAAGCGAAAAGGCATTGCTTTGCTGAAGAAAAAAAGTTGAATTTCATAATACAAAGACTAGTATCCTTGTCTAACCGTGTTTCAGATACAACAGAGACAATAACACAGTAGAACAACAAATCATTTATTCATCCCAAACCGCATGTTGATAATGGTCAAAAGTACATAACAAGGCAAGTTAAAACATAACGTAGAAGTAGATTACAACTTTTAAGACCTTTTTTTTCAGGATTTATTGTAACTAAGATTCAATGGGATTGATGGCACCATTGCTAAGGAGCCTCTGCACATACTTGCCAAGAATATCTACCTCCAAATTCACCAACTGCCCGACTTTCTTCGTCGGAATAACCACGGATTTCTGAGTATAAGCAACCAACATAAAGTTAAACGCCTTTTCCTCATCAAAAACATCCACCACAGTCAAGCTGGTTCCATCCACTGCAATGAATCCCTTTGGTACAATATACTTAAGCAAAGCATCAGATGTCCTCACCTTAATCCACAACGAATCCCCTTCGGGCTCCATCGAGATTATCTCCCCAGTCCCATCCACATGCCCCTGCACAAAATGCCCACCCATCCGGCTAATCGGTTGAACCGCCCTCTCCAAGTTCACCGGCGAACCCGGCACGAGCTCCACCAACGAAGTCTTCCTGAGCGTCTCGGGCGCCAACCCCACCTTGAATTCAGACAGTTGGTGATCAAAAGCAGTGACAGTAAGGCAAGTTCCATTGACAGCAATGCTGTCTCCAAGGTTCACACCCTCAAGAACAGTCTTAGCAGTAATCTCCAAATCAAACCCCCCATGTTCAGCAGTACCCAAGTTTTTCACATAACCCATTTCTTCAACAATGCCAGTGAAAAGGCAATTCACGGAACTCCTCGGCCGGGATTCACACCGCAATCGGGGCTTAGGGCTGGAGGTGAATAGCGCGAAAAGGGATCTGTTGGTATTGAATTTCAACCTAGGGCAAAATTGGGAAGGCGTTGGATGAACATTGAGGATTGAACTCCTCGCCGGAGCAACCATTTTCGGGATATTGGAGAGTGAGGTCGCAGCAGAGAGCGAAGAGAAGGTTGACATTTTCGGCAATTTCAGTGGCAGAATCGGGAAATTGAAACCAGAGGAAGTTCGAAGAAACCCTAAATCTCGAGAATTGAAAAACCCTAATAGAAATTGCAAAGAATCGAATGCAGAGAAGGAAGAAGAAGAACGTACTACAACGTGATTATCGTCAGGAAGTAATTAATTAATTAAGTAATTAATTGTTCGTCGTTGAGGTTGCGGCATGAATGGTTCTGCAACTGCAACAAGTCAAGAGAAGAGAAAATAGTGCTACATCATGCTTTTAATTTCACTTTGTTTAATATTCTTTTGGAAGTTAAGAACCCATCTTTTATTTTATTATTTATTTTTAACTTTTTTTAATCATAATTGTTTTTCTTCAAAAATGAAAATTGTATTGCATGGTCCAATTTTACAAAATAATTAAAAATTTGAAAATATTTAACATTTATAGTCAACATTCAATATAAAAAGTATTATTTTATATTGTATATTTTATTATGATTGCTAATTTTTTTAAAATTTGTCTAGTATTGTAAATATTTTTATATTATATTCGTGAAATTAAAATGTCACATACTTAGGAAATTCATTTGGTTTGTAGGTGGGAATTTGTAAGTATGTCAATTTTAATCCAACTAAACTCTTTTTTCAAAATAGAAAAATAAAATAATGAATAAATAACAAGTTTGGTGAAATTTCAAACAAAAACAACCTTCCATTATTCATGCAATGACTTCTATCATATGATTGTCTTTTTTAAGAATGTTTATGAATATTGTACAAATTTTAAAAACAAAAAAGTTTTGAATTTATTTTTTCTTTTTCTTTCCAAATTTTAGTTTGGTTTTTAAAATTATAAATGAGATGTAGATATATAAGTAAAATAATAATAATAATAATTTGTTAGGCTTAAATTTCAAAAAAATAGTTATCAAATAGTGTAATAAATTACAAATTTAGATATGTTATCTCTTTTTTCTTTTTTTTATAGAATTGAAAAACACATCTTTAGTGCCCGTTCTCTATAACTCAACATCAATATATATTCAATCATGAAGATGTAAATTTAAAGCCTCACCTCCTAATTTGAAGAAGAAGAAAAAACTCCAAAATAATTTTGTTTAATGAATAATATATATATATATTATTAACTCATTCCAAAGCAGTTACAAAAAAAGCTGTAAGCCCAAAATATATACCCTAATTTCATTCATCTGACATAGGCCCATGACTGACTCATTCAAAAGCAGTTACAAAAGTTGCAGCCCAACCTCCTTCAAGCAATAGAAAGAGCCCATAAATCTAAAGTCTAATTATGTTACATGAATAAATGAGAATAGCATATATAAAAGTCGATGGTAGAATAATAGTAAAAACCAAAATACTTATCGAAAATATCACTGTTGCGTGATAATTTCATTGTTTAGTGAAAATTCAGTTCAACACCAAAATAATTTCACGAATTCGATTATCGAAAATTAACAATTACTTCATCTTTGTATATTTTTTAAAGCACAACAAAGACAAATAATAATAAGTAACTTGTTTTGGTTTTTATAATTTATTTATGATTGACATACTTTCTCACTATAACATATGAATCGAATGAAAAAAAACAACTTTTAAAGAGAGCCTACAAAATAATGGATTCAAATGTCCAAACTTTAAAATAATGGTGATATTAGTAAATATATAGGCATTTTATATATATATATAAAGTATTACTATTTTAGTGGTAATTAACGAATTTGTTTATGTTTTTTTGTTTCTTGTTTTAATTATAATTTAGGAGAGGATCCATAAGCACATGATATTATTATTCTCAAATAAAGAAGAGTTAAATGTTGATTTTAATGATCTATGATTGTAGTGATGGACTTGATTACCACCCAAACTACAACAATTTTAATTTTTGCTAGATCATTAGTTAGGCTCATTTTTAAAACAAATTGATTTTTTATTTTTTGATTTTGAATTTTGAACTTATTTCTACTCAAAATTCATATTATATATATATATATATATATATTCTCTTTCTTATCATGAGGTCACATCTTTCCTTAAAAAAATGAAAAAATTAGTGAATACTAATCAAATTTAAAAAATAAAAAATAAGATTGTTGAAGCTATAATATATATAAATTTTCAAATAAGATAAGATGTAGATATCAAAAATAAAAATATATGGTAAGTAATTATTTGTAACCTTAAGTTTAAAAAACAAAACAATTATTTCCTTTTAGACAAAATAGTTATCAAATGGAGTATTAATTTTGTTCAGTTTCTTCTCCTCAAATTTATTTTTACTACTATTACTAAAATTCCTAAACAAGTTTAGGAAATAAAAACAACTTTCAATCTTTTATATATATATATATATATTTTAGATTACAATTGTAAGTGTATATTTGAATCTTAAATAATAACAATAATAATAATATTATTATTATGGGCAAACTAATTATGGGTTGTCCACGTCAACGTCCTAAAATTCGCGCATTGTGTAATCCAAAAGCTACGTTGTCTGTCTCCCCGCCGTTTCTATTTTCAATTTGAATTTTGAAATACGACCGCCACGTCCTATATACGCTTCCAATAAAATAATTTAAAATTGCTTACAACGCACGAAAACTCACACATATTTCCACATTGCTCTAGTTTAAAAGGTTACCTTCAACATTTAAAAATTTAGAGATTATAAATAAAAATTTGTTTGGATATTATTTTTTTTTGTTGTAAAAAAAGTTAAAGTGGAAAACTTTATTTAAATATAAATTTAAAATAAATAGTTATTATGAATAGATAAAAAAATAATAATTAATATATTATTAATAAGTATTAACCGAATTAGTCAGTGACCCAATAATTTTATTGTTTGGTTGTAAACCAATTTAACTTTAGTTTCACGGGTTTTGATCCTTATTTATAATCCTCGGGATTAATTTAGACTTTATGAATTTGATTAAAACTGAATTGCCAAATTGAGACCTTTCTTTTTGAATATATAAATTAACATTTACTAACTTCGGCTAAAAAATATATATTCAAAATAATTTTTACTAACTTCTCGTTATTGTATTTTTAAAAATAACTCTTATTTTTAATCACTCATTTATAATTATTTAATTATTTATAATCACGTAATTTTAATTATTAATTTCAAATCATTCAAAATAAATTATTCATTTTTAATAATTACTTTTTAAGCTACTTAAAATAATTATTCATTTTAAATCTATATAAACAATGTTCTAAATCTAACTCATCTACACACAAATTAAATTCAAACCAATTTTTAACTATAACTCTCAATTTTAATTATTCAAAATAATTTCTCAATATAAATCCTCACCGAATATGATAAACAAACACTTTGTGGCAGTGTTAGTAATTGCCTAATTCGTAACATTGGAAATTTTTGTAGAGGCGTGTTCGACCAAATGCCTTGATGACGACGAGGTGGGCAAATAATTCGTTTCTTAAATTTCAAATGCCTTCTCAAATGTCTCACCTCGCCTACCACCATAGGCTTCTTATTATTCAGATACACGATTAAACCCAATTATATTAATTTATTGACACATTCTTTTTTTCTTTATTTCTTTTTAGTAAAATACCATTTTAGTCTATAAGTATTATTAATTTTTTAAAAGTCTAATTTTAGCTTCGAAGGTGAAACAAAATTTGATATTTAAAAATTTAAATACCAAACTTAACAAATGTCATAATCTAACCACAAAAATAATATTTTAATCTAAAAATAAATAGAAAATCATACTATAAAAGAAATTTAATATATTATTCTAAATGAGAGCTTAAAAAGTATATGAAAAAGAGGAGTTTTAATATGAGATATACTTCTCTATTCATAAATAAATAAAGTGAATCTATTTTTATTTTTTTTAAGGAAAAGAATCCACTTATTAAAGATGTAATACTATTTAGTGCCACAAATTTTGTTAATTTTTTATTTTTTTATTTTTTTTAAATGAATAAATATTTGTGGTTTTAAGTAATGTCACATTCATCAAACAAATATTTATCTTTTCATGTATAGAAGTTGAGGTGTGAATCCCCCAACTGAGTTTTTGGCTCTCAATGGTTACTTTATGGGTTTTGTTTACCCCAATATTAGCTAGCTTAATTTATGTTATAATATGGGTTCCAACGTATAGGTTATTACGACCTTTTATAATAATAATGATAATAATAATAATAATAATACTTAAAAAGTATTTGGATTTAGAAATTTCCTCCATATATTGTTATAACAAAATAGTTCACAATTTAGAGGTGTTTTGAGTAAAACAAAACCCTATTAAAAAATAGTAATTTGAAGATATTTTTCAATTACACGAAACGGCAACGCGCAAACCAGCCTTTGGTCTCCATTTCCGGAAACGCTACTCTGTCCATTCTCAAGCTATTTACAACAACAACAAGACTCGTCTTCACCGAATCCAACCTTCATTTTCATGCAATGGCCACTCGCCACCGCCCTCCGCCGCCGGACGATCACGACGAACCCTACAACATAATACCGATCCACAACCTCCTCGCCGACCATCCTTCACTCCGTTTTCCCGAGGTACGCGCCGCCGCCGCCGCCCTCCGAGCCGTCGGCGACCTCCGGAAGCCGCCGTATGTTCAATGGCTCCCTCACCTGGACATCCTCGATTGGCTCGGCATTTTCTTTGGATTCCAGAAGGACAACGTTCGGAATCAGCGGGAGCATTTAGTTCTTCATTTGGCTAATGCTCAGATGCGCTTGACTCCTCCTCCTGACGACATCGACGCTCTCGACGCCTCCGTTTTGCGGCGTTTCAGGAAGAGGCTGTTGAAGAATTACACTAGCTGGTGCTCTTATTTGGGGAAGAAGTCTAACATTTGGATCTCGGAACGTCGCGAGACTGACCGGCGCCGCGAATTGCTGTATGTTTCTTTGTTCTTGTTGATTTGGGGCGAGTCTGCGAATTTACGGTTTGTTCCTGAATGTATTTGTTATATATTTCATCATATGGCTATGGAATTGAATAAGGTTTTGGAGGATTATATTGATGAGAATACTGGACAGCCGATATTGCCCTCTGTTTCGGGCGAAAACGGTTTTTTAAATTGTGTTGTTAAGCCTGTTTACGAGACTATACAAGCTGAGGTTGAGTGTAGTAAAAATGGTACTGCTCCTCATCGTGTATGGAGGAACTATGACGATATTAACGAATATTTTTGGAGTAAGAGGTGTTTTCAGAAACTCAAATGGCCCATTGATGTTGGTAGTAACTTTTTTGTGACTTCTAATAGGAGTAGGCATGTGGGAAAGACTGGATTTGTTGAGCAAAGGTCTTTTTGGAACTTGTTTCGAAGTTTTGATCGTCTATGGGTCATGTTAATTCTATTTCTCCAGGCTGCAATTATTGTTGCATGGGACGGGAGGCAGCCGTGGTTTTCGTTGAGGGAGCGAGATGTTCAAATTAAGCTTTTCAGTGTGTTTTTCACTTGGAGTGGCTTGAGGTTTTTGAAGTCATTGCTTGATGCGGCGATGCAGTATAGTTTGGTTTCAAGGGAAACCTTGGGACTTGGAGTGAGAATGGTAATGAAATCCATTGTTGCTGCAGCATGGACTATTTTGTTTGTAGTTTTTTATGTAAGGATTTGGACGCAGAGGATCCAAGATCGAGCTTGGTCCACACAAGCTAACGAGGAGGTTGGGATTTTTCTTATTGCAGCCGCCGTTTTTATCGTTCCAGAGGTTCTGGCATTGGCTCTTTTTATCCTTCCATGGATTAGGAATTTTATGGAAGAGACCAATTGGAGGATCTTTTATATGTTATCCTGGTGGTTTCAGAGCAGGACTTTTGTTGGCCGTGGATTGAGGGAAGGGCTGGTGGACAATATTAAGTACAGCTTGTTCTGGATTCTGGTCCTTGCTACAAAATTCAGCTTTAGTTTTTTCCTGCAGATCAAGCCCATGATTGGCCCAACAAAATCACTGTTGCAATTGAGGGATGTGACCTACGAGTGGCATCAGTTCTTTTCAGGGAGCAACAGATTCGCCGTCGTATTACTATGGCTTCCTGTTGTCTTGATCTACCTCATGGATTTGCAGATTTGGTATTCAATCTACTCCTCTTTTGTTGGGGCAGCTGTTGGGTTGTTCGATCACTTGGGTGAAATACGGAATATTCCGCAGTTGAGGCTAAGGTTCCAGTTCTTTGCCAGTGCCATTCAGTTTAATCTAATGCCTGAAGAGCAACTTCTCAATGCCAGGGGAACATTGAGGAGCAAGTTTAAAGATGCTATTCATCGGTTGAAGCTTAGATATGGTCTTGGTCACTCTTATAAGAAGCTTGAATCTAACCAAGTTGAGGCAACTAAGTTTGCTATAATATGGAATGAGATCATAACTATTTTCAGGGAAGAAGATATTATCTCAGACCGCGAGGTTGAGCTATTGGAGTTGCCTTTGAATTCTTGGAGTATTAAAGTTATTCGCTGGCCATGTTTCCTTCTTTGCAATGAGCTATTGCTTGCACTCAGTCAGGCCAAAGAACTAATAGATGTTCCTGACAAATGGTTGTGGCATAAAATATGCAAGAATGAGTATAGACGTTGTGCAGTTATTGAAGCCTATGAATCCATCAAGCATTTGCTACTCCAGATTCTTAAGCATAATTCTGAAGAGAAATCCATTATGACAGTTTTGTTTCAAGAGATTGATCACTCGATCGAAATTGAGAAGTTCACAAACACGTTTAATATGAATGCATTACCAGAGCTTCATACCAAGTTGATCAAACTTGCTGAACTATTGAACAAACCTGAGAAAGACAGTAACCAAGTCGTGAACACTCTACAGGCTCTTTATGAAATTGCTATTCGAGACTTTTTCAAGGAGAAGCGAAGCGGTGATCAACTTGTAGCTGATGGATTAGCTCTCCGTAACTCAACCTCAACCACTGGGCTCCTTTTTGAAAATGCTGTTAAGTTTCCTGATGTTAGTAATGAGAGCTTTTACCGCCAGGTTCGCCGTTTGCATACCATTCTTACGTCGCGGGACTCTATGCATAACATACCAATAAATCTTGAGGCAAGGCGCCGACTTGCCTTTTTTAGTAACTCCTTATTCATGAACATTCCTCATGCACCTCAAGTTGAGAAAATGTTGGCTTTCAGTGTTCTGACCCCCTACTATAGCGAAGAAGTCTTATACAACAAAGAGCAGATTCGTACAGAAAATGAAGATGGAATTTCTATTCTTTATTATCTGCAGACAATTCATGTTGATGAATGGAAAAATTTTCTGGAGCGTATGCACCGAGAAGGGATGGTGAAAGATTCTGAAATTTGGACGACCAAGCTAAGAGAGCTCAGGCTTTGGGCATCATTCAGGGGTCAGACATTAACCCGAACTGTGAGAGGAATGATGTATTATTATCGAGCTCTCAAGATGCTGGCATATTTGGATTCTGCTTCAGAGGTGGACATTAGGGAAGGATCACGAGAACTTGGTTCCATGAGACAAGAAGGTAGTATTGATGATTTTGCCTCAGAAAGGTTACCTTCATCTAGAAACTTAACTAGAACAAGCAGTTCATTAAGTTTGCTTTTTAAAGGTCATGAGGATGGAACTGCTTTGATGAAATATACTTACGTGGTTGCTTGTCAGATCTATGGGACCCAAAAGGCCAAGAAAGATCCTCATGCTGATGAAATTTTATATTTGATGAAAAGCAACGAAGCCTTACGAGTTGCCTATGTTGATGAGGTTTCTTCAGGGAGAGAAGAGAAAGATTACTTCTCCGTTCTGGTAAAATATGATCACCAGCTAGAGAGGGAGGTGGAGATTTACAGAATAAAGTTGCCTGGTCCCTTGAAGCTTGGAGAGGGTAAGCCGGAGAACCAAAATCATGCTATTATCTTTACACGCGGTGATGCCGTGCAAACGATTGATATGAACCAAGACAATTATTTTGAGGAGGCACTCAAAATGAGAAATCTCTTGGAAGAATTTGGGCGCAGTTATGGAATTAGAAAACCCACTATCTTGGGAGTCAGAGAGCATATTTTTACCGGTTCTGTTTCCTCACTTGCTTGGTTTATGTCAGCTCAGGAATCAAGTTTTGTCACATTGGGTCAACGGGTTCTAGCTAACCCATTAAAGATTCGTATGCATTATGGTCATCCGGATGTGTTTGATCGTTTTTGGTTCTTGACTAGAGGTGGACTCAGTAAAGCATCCAGAGTGATTAACATCAGTGAGGACATATTTGCTGGCTTTAATTGTACACTGCGTGGAGGTAATGTAACGCACCATGAATACATCCAAGTAGGCAAGGGGAGGGATGTTGGATTGAATCAGGTGTCCATGTTTGAAGCCAAGGTTGCCAGTGGAAATGGTGAGCAAGTTCTCAGTAGAGATGTATACAGGTTGGGCCACAGGCTCGATTTCTTTCGTATGCTATCATTCTTTTACACAACCGTTGGATTCTTTTTCAACACAATGATGGTAACTTTAACTGTATATGCATTCTTATGGGGGCGACTTTACCTTGCTCTTAGTGGTATTGAAAATTCTATTGCCAGTGAATCTAATAATGGGGCACTTGCTACAATTTTGAACCAGCAGTTCGTCATCCAACTTGGTCTTTTCACTGCATTGCCAATGATAGTAGAGAACTCTCTTGAACATGGTTTCCTTCAATCAATCTGGGATTTTTTGACCATGCAACTCCAGCTTTCATCTATATTCTTCACATTTTCTATGGGAACTCGTGCTCATTATTTTGGAAGAACAATTCTTCATGGTGGTGCAAAGTATAGGGCCACAGGCCGTGGTTTTGTTGTGCAGCATAAGAGTTTTGCAGAAAACTATAGACTCTATGCTCGTAGCCATTTCATTAAAGCAATCGAACTTGGTTTGATTCTCATTGTTTATGCAGCACACAGTGCAGTATCTACAAACACATTTGTTTATATTGCCCTGACCTTCACAAGTTGGTTCCTCGTAGCTTCGTGGTTGATGGCACCATTTGTATTCAATCCTTCTGGTTTTGATTGGTTGAAGACTGTATATGACTTTGACGAGTTCATGAACTGGATATGGTACCGTGGCAGCATATTTGCAAAAGCTGAACAGAGTTGGGAAAGATGGTGGTATGAAGAGCAGGATCATTTAAAGACTACTGGATTTTGGGGAAAGGTGCTGGAGGTGATCCTGAACCTCAGATTCTTCTTTTTCCAGTTTGGTGTTGTATATCAGCTTGGAATTTCTGCTGGCAGTACGAGTATTGCTGTTTACCTTTTGTCTTGGATATACGTGTTTGTGGCCTTGGCAACTTTTGTGGTTGTAGCGTATGCTCGGGATAAATATGCCGCAAAAGAGCACATCTACTATCGGCTTGTCCAATTCCTCATTATTATACTTGCTGTAGTCATTATAGTCGCCTTGCTAGAATTCACATCATTTAAATTCATAGATATCTTCACTAGTTTGTTGGCCTTTCTTCCGACGGGATGGGGATTGTTGATGATTTCCCAAGTACTCCGCCGCTTCCTCCAGCCGACCATTCTTTGGGAAGTTGTTATTGCCGTGGCACGATTCTACGATATATTGTTTGGAGTGATCGTCATGGTTCCCGTGGCAGTGCTATCATGGTTACCTGGATTTCAGTCAATGCAGACGAGAATCTTATTCAATGAAGCTTTCAGTAGAGGCCTTAGAATATTTCAGATTGTTACTGGGAAAAAATCCAAGGGCGATCAAGATTGAGGTAATTGCTTTATTTCCAATGTTCGCATACCAATTGCTAATATGCTGCATTGATAAATAATTCATTTGGTTTCTTTGAAATGGTAACTGACAAGAAAAAGTTTATCTATTCATTTCAGGGTTAGAACATCAGCAGATGTAGAACGCCCTTCGATCTGCCGAGGTTCTCCGAATGCCGAAATTACTTTGCGTCATCTACCTGTGTTACATTTGGTTCGTGTTTCAGATTTGATGTATGAATCAGATTTACGTAGGTAATTTTTTTGGGAAGTTTGTATTATACCCTACCATCGCACAGCACAGTTATACTGACGCAGAAGAATACCTTGTAATAGATATGTCTGATCTGATGATTGCTCGAGGTATTAGATTCTTTATTTCTTTTGCAATTGCAGTTTTTTGTTGATGTAGAAATGAACACAATGCTTGTAGCTTCTGCTTATTCAGATTATACGAACATTTTTGCTTCAGCTGTAACAATGTCTAACAGTCTAAGTGGTCCAGTAGACTTTCGAAAACCAATAATTCAATTTATGCTGGTCATCTGCTTAGAAATCAAATGTTGTTAGAGTTAGATAGATGACTTGTCCGCTCGAATATTCGAGGTGCATATAAGTTGGTCCAGACACTCGCACTTATAGATGAAAAACAAATATTTGGCCCTGCTGTTGTTAAAGATAACATTTTTAGCTTGACCGACTCTTAAATATTAGCTGTATTAGAGAATTGTTTGTTAACTTTCATTCACTGAGTTTCAAAGAACAACATATTGTTGCCAATATTAACATAGTGATCTAATGGTTAAAAAAGTTTTAAAATTAAAAGGTCATGGATTTAATTTATGGTAATCATCTATTTAGGAATTAATATCCTATGGATCTTTTTGATATTCAAATGTTGTACCATAAGCTGGCCCGAACAACCACATATAAAAAGATTGGACATAAAATATAATTTTATGATCAAGAGGAAAGTTACCATTTGTTTTAAAATGATAGTCATTCTTGACCACGGGAAAAACATTTTTGATTTTTATTAAACATATTTTTTTTGTCATTTTTTGTTAAGATAGTCTGTCCACATATTCATTTTACTGACTTTCAAGTTCAAGTTCAGTAAACTTAGCATCACGTCGATTTTTAGCTTACAAAATCTTGGTCCTCGAACTCGTTCGTCTCATTGACTTATGAAGTCGATGGTGGGCACCGACTTCAAGCTCGAAATCTAGGGGAGATAGCTGAGCAAGATACATTATGAGCTAATAATTTTGACCAAGTTCTGCCATGCTAGAGGATTTGAAAGGTAAATAGATTATGATATGTATATTAGATCAAGAACATTACAGCTTGTAACAGTTCAACGTATAGTATTGTTTGAAATTCAATACTATATCGGTTGAACTAACTAATCTATTCTGAATATGTATCAACAGAAGAAGCAAAGTGTAGAGAAGCAAAAAAAAAAAAAAAAAAAACAAACAAACAAACAAATTGAATTCTCTCAAATAAGATATAGTCAGATCACCATCTCCGAGAACAAACATGTTTCAATGCTTTTAGTTGTTGGGTGTCTCCCCCAGTTCTTGCTAACCTGCATGATTGCTCTATAATAAGCCGATAAATCGATGGTCTTTCCCACGGGACGATCCCGAAATCATCGTTAGTCTCGTCCATTCCTTCGACAAGAAACTGCCAGGCTAAAGAGCCAGCTCCTGATTGCTTTCTCCTGGCAGATTTGTAAATGATGTTGTAAACAATTTGGTAAAATTTATCTCGCTGCTCTGGGGTGAAGCCTTTGTTCAGGTTCGACAGTCCGAATTCGGTAAACATGACTGGCTTCTTCATTTCTCTGTCACCATCTTCAATATGAGAGAGCATCCACTTGGAGACGAATCTCAGTTCGTTTTCGAAATCTTGATCATGGAACCTAAAAGGCACAGAATGTTGATTTTGAATCATTGAGGTATTAGGAACTGGATGATCTGGATGACAAATGTGCAAGTGCAAGTGAAACTTGGCATCTACAACAACAATAACAGCCAACCAAATTTGCAGTTGGTGTTCTATGCTTACCAATGGTCAGGGTAGATATGAACAGAGGCAAAATCGATGGATGGGATCTCGGAATTGCGGATGAAATCAGATCCAAGCCTCGACGCCCACTCTTCCGGGTTCACAGTAGACTTCTTGAGGGTCTTCGGACCATAAAATCCTTCCAACCCGACAGTCAGGAGATGCTTCTTGTCGATCGATTTAATATAAGTTGTCATTTCTTCAATCCAGTCCTGCAATTTCACTCCTAAAAATAAGTTTATGCATAGATGTAAACAAAGAAGTAATAACTTTTTTTTTTCTTTTTCTTTTATATCCGTGAAGTTTTGAGTCAGTTTATGCGCATCTCGATTTTTTTTATAGGACAAACCATTGGACACTACAACATTTGGATGTCAAGGACCGGTAAAAAAATAATTCATAAGTAAGTGACCCTCATGGATTGAACACATAAAAGAAGGAAAAGTTAGATATAAAATCTTCGATAAGATCAAAATTGAGTTATCAAAAGACTCAAGCTGGAGTACAGTAGGTTCAATAAACTTCAGTTTTCATTTGGTTCAACATTAAGTCAGAAAAATCGAAATCTTACAACTTGATTGAGTCCAATTGTTTCAATTCTAATTTTGCTTCGTGTTCAAAAATCAGGAAAAATCAAAATCTACAACTTACTTGAAGTGTATCACCTGAAGGATCGGTCATGCAACGTGGTTCATTAATCAATTCCCATCCAAAAATGGTGGGATCATCTCTATATTCAATTCCAGTGATAGAGTTCTTTCTTGTCAGGACAGTCTGCAAAATATAGAGCACAATTGGAATCAGATATAGGTCCACAATACTGATGCCTTGTACGATAAAGTTTATCGATACACTGCGCTATAAGGACAACCAAGCTATAGGATCAATGAACTCAGAATTCATGGCATAATGTGAGGACTTAAATGTAATGAGAGTCAGTAGGGAAGGGGAAACTTTAGGATGGGAAAGACAAGGAAGGCGACCGGGGTCTTTTGGCAATTAGAAGTTAGTTAGGTAGGTCGTTAGGAAGGGAGGATATATATAAGAGTAATGAAAAGGGGAGGCAGCTTTTTGGAAATCGTAGAAGTTTGAAGGCTTGGCGGGAGAGGTCCGCTGCGCTCGAACTCACCGGTTATGTTTTGTGGTTACTTATTGCTGCTAACTTTGTTGTTTGTCTCGTAATTCTTGTTTCTGTTTTTGTTAGTGAATACTATCTGATGGTAATAGAAGAATGTTCGTATTCTAGCCATATTATCTGCTAGTAAGATAGGAATCCGAGACCTAACATCATGAATACCCAAAACATGAACAATATTGAACAAAGTTAATGCTAAATATGAAATGTACCTTGATATAATTCTTAAAATAAAGGCGTATTGATGGATCATAGAAGAATGAATCATTGGAAGAGCTTAAACCAACACCATCTTGCCATGCCCACTGCACATACTGAGTCTTTCCACCATATGCATGCAAGTTGTTGACTAAACAAAGAAGAAGCCTAATCCCATGCTGTCTTGATTCTGCAATGACATGATCCAAAGCCTGTCACCAAGAAGAACCTCTTAAAACTTAAGTTCATAGCAGTACGACTTCACTTGCGCATTCGAGCAAATCGAAAACATCATCAACAAAAACAAACCAGTATAGATGAAACATATATTGTCTTGTGTGTAGTTTGGATAATGAGTCATTTCTCTTGTTAGCATGGTCATACTCATGGGAAGTTATCTGGTTCTTACATGAATTCCAATCATCAATTTATGAACTTCAAAACTATAATGTCAAGTAAACCAACAAAACTAGCTTGATCTTTCACAGAATACAAGTCATAATCCCTTTTAATCCGCTTACAGCAGTGAGAACTCATAATGCATATCATATTCCATTAATCCAACTTCAAAGTCAAAGGTACCAATACCAAAGAGGAAACTGGCAGACAATTTATTGTCCTCGGTCTAATTTATGTTTCTTAAACCATGATGACAAAAACTGCCGTTCCTTTTCCAAGAAAAGTTATGTGATTCCAAAATATTCGATCTTCTTAGACAGTTTTCCTGTCTGCTCACAAAACAAGAATGTAGGTTCTAGTCAATAATCTAATAATTAATTTTTTTTATATAGATTTTCTTGACTTTCAAATATTGTAAGATCATTTAGTATTTCTTATAAAAATAGTTGAAGTACGTATAAATTGGCTTAGATACTCATAGATAAAAAAAGACAACTATATATAAAGAGTGGTCTACTAATTAAGAAAATTTTGAAGAACTAAGAAATGATGTTTAATGTAAGGTGATATCCGATTCACCTATCTAGCATGTAGTAAATAATTTTCTACAAATTTTCTTAACATCTAAATATTATAGAGTCAAATATGCAATAATTCTTAAAAAAAGAAAAAGTCATATACATTCCAATTGACCACCCGCAATAACTAAACCGCATTCGCGTATACTAAATGACCAAAAATACATGAGTTGGAATCCACCCCTCCCATTATAGTAGAACTGAACAGAGAAAAAAAGGACCACTCAGAATAACAAACCAAAATATTCCATCTTGTTTAATGACTACGGAGACAGTTTTCCTGTCGGCTCACAAAACAAGAATGTGGGTTCTAGGTAGCCAATTACCTAAAAAATAATTTTTTATAATTTTTTTTGATTTTCAAATATTGTTTCCTATAAAAATAATTGAGGTATATATAAATTGATTTGGATACTCATAAATAAAATGAACAACCCTATATAAAGAGTGGTCTACTAGTTAAAATAATCTTGAAAAATTAAAAAGTGATGTTTAATGTAAGGTGATATCTGATTCACCTATCTAGCAAGTAGCAAATAATTTTTTACAAATTTCCTTAACATCCAAATATTATAGAGTTAAGTGAAATATCATGCAAAAATTCTTTAAAATATATATATATATATATATATATATATATATTCCTATTGACCACCCGTAATAGCTAAACCGCATCCATCCGTGTATATCAAATGACCAATGGAGTCCACCACCTCCCATTATAGTAGAACTCAACAGAGAAATAATAACAAACCAATCAAGAACCATAGGAGAAACCAAGAATCAAACAAGAGTACAATCCAATAACAGAAACAACAAGAACAATCTCAGATAACAACAGAAAATAATGCAGCTGAAAAAGGTGAAAACCCAATATACCTTAAAGACTCGTTCATTAAACCTGCCAGGAGAAACCTGTAGAGCGTTGTAGCCGCCGTCATTGAAGGCCCAAGTCCGGCAAACCGTGAGCCCCATCTTGGTAGCAGCCTGCAACATGGCTCGGACTCTAGGTTTCCTATATTCCTCAGCCGCATGGTCCATAAACCAATAAGAATTCCATCCATTGATGTAAAACGCCTTCCCATTCAACATGAACTGCGTCCCATTTCTCCCAACAAACTCCATTTCCAGTGGCTCAGAATCGTCATCCCAAAACTTCAAATCCCCAAACGACAAGTAAATGAACGCCAAACAAGATGCAAATCCCAGAATCGGGTAGAACAGCCCATTCCCAGCCATCAATAAAAACCCACAACTCGAATCGCCACGATCGGTTCGAAATCTCGATGTTTATAGCAATCTATCAAGAAAAATCAAAGAACCCATCATACCCAGATGCGATTTCAGAGCATTTGAGCAAAATCAGCCGATTTTATTGCACACCCAGATCCCTATTTCCAGTTTCCACCACAAATGTAGCACAATGAATGAACAATTACAGTTCCACTTCAATGGTGATTGCAATATTGGGGGTTTGGGAGTTTATAAAGAGAGGATATGATTGAAGAAATCACAACATTGAAGAAAAATTAAAAGAGAGATTAAGCAAAAAGTGGGTGTGATTGAAGGAGTATGGTGGAATGTTGGTATCTTTTCTTCTTTTTTTTTGATGGTTTAATTAGATCTGCACAACTTTTCTTTCACCACCCAAAAAAACAACATTCTTCTTCAATCCACCAAAATGGGCTATTTTCAAATTTCAACAAAACCATCAAATAAAAAATATTCAAATTTCCTTTTTGTCTGTTTCTGATTAGAAGAAGAAAAACCACTTGAAAATCACTATTAATTTCTTATAATATAGAGACAAAGATCCTTCCTTGATTAACACTACAGTGGATCTCAATAATAAATCAATTATCAAAAAAAAAAAAAAAAAAACTGAAATCTGAATGACTCACATGTTAGAGTTTTTCCTTGTCTCCCACCTTGGTTTCTAATTTTTCTTTGAAAACAAAAAAATCAGAAACTAGTAGAAGTAAATTGCAGGCCACAAAGGAATTAAATATGGAAAAGCTAAAAGAATCCACAGCTTTATTTATGAGTGTCAACAAACTTTATTTAGTAAATTATTAAGCACGCTTAGTTATGGTGAAACTAATGAAAGAAGAGCCTTAATTAATTTATTAATTTATATATTTTATTTGTTTGAGAAAAAGAAGAGCCTTAATTAGCAAAGAGGTATTGATTTTCAAATCAATTAGAGACTGATATAATTAATGTTGTCATTAGTGGGTGAGAGAGTAGATTAGTAAAAGCTGGCTATTGCTGATTAATGCTTAAGTAATGTCTCTGATTAATCAGATTTCTTTTTCTTTTTCTTTTTCTTTTGTGGGGTAATTGGAAATTGACGAAATTTGGAATTTTGGTAGAATGGGTTTGATTTGATTAATTAATTGTTTTTAGTGTTTTGGAGGTTTCTGCAATTTGTTAAATGGGATCCGTTTTCTAGAGTCTGAACCGACAAAAATTATGAATCGGGTACGTTTATCATTTTAAAACAAGGTTTCTGTTGGGAAAGATGAACCAAAAAAGAAAGCAATAATCTTTTTTGGTGTCAAAATAGTATTTTAATCTTTGAGAATTTGTACTGTATAAATTTTATGATCTTCTATTAAAATTATAGCACATTTTTTTAAAAAATTGGTTTATACCAAAATTTTGGGCGATTGAACTTAATCGAACTCAATAACTATAACTAATGAACTCAATCAGTTTGTTAAGTCATAACAAAAATGAGGTAAAAAATTATGGGTTTTCATGTATAACAAAAATGGAGGCAAAAAATTATATCTATAACACATTTTTATCAATTTTGAGTAGTGATTGAGTTCAATCACTCGTAATTGATTGAACTCCTTAATCTTTATGTGATTTGTTTTTTTGTTATAACTTATTTGTTTCAATTTGATTACTTTTAAATATTTTCTTTTATAATTTAAAATTAATGATTGTAATAATTTTTATTTTTATTAGAGTTAATTAAATAATAATAATTTTAACATAAAAATAAGGGGAATTTGCATGTATATTATAATAAGGCAAAAAAATTGCATAAATAGTAACTTTTTGAAAATATTTGCAAATTGCAAAATCAGATTTATAGACTCCATCAATAGTGTCTGATAGACTCCATCAATAGACTCTTTGGAGTCTGATAGACTCTATCAATAGTGTTTGATAGACTCCATCAATAGTGTCTGATAGACTCCATCAATAATGTTTGATAGAGTGTATAAAAAAAATTGCTATATAAGTAATATTTTAAAAAAGTTGATATAATTTTAATGTATAGTAGAAAATTTGCTATAGAATGCAAATTTTCTAAAAGTAATCCAATATTTGCATATTTTCAAAATTTATAAAGAAGAATTAATAATGAAAATTTATTTGATAGAAATATTAATAGTAGCATTGTAAATAATAATAATAATAATAGCAGTTTTTTTTTTTTTTTTTGACAGAAGCCAATAATAATAGTAGCTTTTTTTATATATATAAATAATAATAGTAGCTGTGATCATAATTTGTGCATTTTATTTATGAATTCAAATTATCTATCTTGAATGATTATTGAACTACAAAAAATAAAAGCTTTCAACAAAAAAAAAACTACAAAAAATAAACAAAGAATTTATCATAAGGTCGTTAATCGTTATTATGTATCTCTATTGCTTTCCAACCATGATTTCTATTGTGGGCTAAAATATTAGGTTTTACCTTTCATGGGCCAAAAAGCCCATGGGCCTACAATTGTCCAGGCCTTTCCAAAAATACTACACAACTGACTTTTTTTTTTCTTTTTTTTAAGTAAAAATACAAGCTTTTCATAATTATAGATGATTTGTTAAAGCTTCTACACCCTTGATTAATAGTTTATCATCTTTTTATATAGAAAATTATTTAATAAAAAATAAAATTAGTTGTTGCTATCCATTGTATTAATTTTGTGGACTTTTTTGGTTGATATTATATTTTTTTTTTGTCTTTTTGCCTCTTGCACCCCCATTTATTACAAAGTGATTTTGTGGTGATTACTGATTTTTGTATGGTTTTTTGATGGAAAATCTTGTTGTTTTCTTCTAGTTGGTGAGGTTTATTTTCCACCTCAATGAGTTAATATCAACCTTTATTAGTCTAGTCCACTAATATTAGACTTCTAATTTTTTGTTTGCCATTAATTTTAATGATTTCATTTTTAATTATTCATGTATAAACATCAACAAAAATAAATTCATGTTTGAACATTTAAAAGATGCTTCAATTGCTATTTTTTTTTTCAAGAAAAAACATGCTCATATATTTTTTTGGAAAAAGTTATTTATATTCTTAAACTTTAGGGTTGTATCAATTAAAGTATAATTAATAATAAATGTAAATCCAAGACTTTTATAAATAAATTAATTTAGACTTAAAAAAAATTAAGTTAAGGATAATACAAATATCAATTCCAGAAATTGAACCCATGAGCGTGGAGTAAAAATAAATTAATATTAAATCAAATAACCAATCCACCATCAACCCATTCTGCCCATTTTTTCTTTAATCAATAGAACTTTCCAAATATAAGTATATAAATGATTTCTTAATACTTTTTTCCTCAAAACTAAAATGACTTAATTGGAAAGACAAACACACTAGAAAGAAATGGACCTCATGGTTAAATTTTAATATGTGATTATTGTAGCTTTTAAATAAACTGTTCTCAACAATATATTTTAGAACATTTTAAACAAAAAAAAAAAAAAAAAAAAAAAAAAAAAAAAAAACTATGATTTTAGAACAATTAACTATGAAATGAAGTAGCCAAAAGTAGCATAGCTCTACTGATATTTTGTACATAACTATGAGGTTATAGGTTTAATCTTCTCACCAATATTGTTGTATAAAAAAAAAAACTATGAAATGAAGTAAACTAATGTTCATAACTTTTTAATCTTAAATAAAGAAAACAAATAATGAATTGTTGTTAAACAAACTCAAATGTGTATATACAAAATTGAAGTTTAGTTACAAAAAGGTGACCGATTTTTAGGAAAGCTGAATTGCAGTTTTGATGAGATAAAAATTAATTTGTTTTACCAAACATAATAAACCATTAAGATTATTATTTATTGTTTGGTCTATATTGTTGAGTGATAATTCATTTTAACTCATCTGATTTTTTTTAGAAAGTTTATTAAAAAAATAGTGAAATTTTTGTGAGGTAGCACATAATTAAAATGTAGGACTCCCTACACATGCATGTTTAGAAAAGTTTTACTCTTTTTATTTACGCGTTGTTGCATGAATAGACCAAATTGAAAAAGTATTTACAATATTAAGCAAAAAAATATATATTTAGCGACCATAGTCAAATATACGGTATAAATAATATTTTTTATATAATATAATTAATATTAATATCTTAATTATATTGTAGGATGAATATTACTTATATTGTATATTTGACTATAATGTCAAATATTTTCAAATTTACATTAATTTGTAATTATTTTGTGAAATTGGACTATCGAGCATAATTTTCATTTTATTTATCATTTTAATGCTTAAAATTGTACCTAAATTCTAGAAAATCAAGAGAGAGAGAGAGAAAGTAATTGGGCAATTAAAATCAATGGCCCCAAGAGGGCAACCACACTGTTGACTCTGAAGAGATGAAATTTATAAATTGAAAAAATAAAAAATCAATATTATCAGGACAGACAGAAGGGTTAAAAATTCAGCCTATTTTGACCAAATTTTTCAACATTTATGAGCAATATAATTCCAATTGAGAGAGATCTTATAATTTTCTAGAATATATAATTGTGATTTACTAACAAATTTTTTGAAGGTGGGCAGCAAAAATTGACTTAATAAATCACAAAAACAAAGGAAATTAAATTATATTGTATTTTTTTAGTACAGTTAAATTATATTGTATAGACCTTAGGAGAAAAAAGTGGCATTGCTAAAAATTACTACAGAATATACTTTAGATTCCTGGTAGACTGTTCTTCTTCTTATTTTGTTTATTTAAAAACAATCAAAGTTTGACATTTTTCCTGAATTTTGTGATTAAAAATTTCCCCAAATTTTCGCTAATAAAAAAAAACACCAAAATGCCAGTCCACACCACTGCACCTAACATAAATTCATTTCTCTCATCTGACTTTTTGCAGAAATTAATTCTCAATTTTTATTTCTTTTTTAACAAGAATATAACAGTCCATTATTTTTCCATATTTATTAAACTGGTATAGTTTTTTTTTTTAAAAAAAAAAATTTAGTACATCAAAACTAGAATAAAGATTTAAACATCAACTTACGAAAAATTAGTACATGTGCTGATTATTGAGCATTGTTTACTCCATACTCCCAATGAATAAATAAATAAAAATTGAATATATATATATATATATATATATGTAAATATATATATATGTAAATATATATATATATGTAAATATACTCTTTCAAACTATTTGATTTCCAACCCAAAGAATAAGAAACTTCAGAACTTGATTTTCCGAAGAAAATAAAAGAATGTCTGAAATTTGACGAACGTGCTCCCAAAGCTGAGTATTTGTATTCCTTACCAAAAAAAAAAAAAAAACAACAACTAATTATTTGTAAATAATATTAGAAATTTAAAATTGAATAACCCCTTTTTTTTAATTGAACAAAATTTAGATTAGTCAACAGGTCATACATTATACTATCATACTTATACTATACTAATTAAGCTCAACTTAGATTGATATGGATCAATTTTTTTTATTCATTGAGCAATTTTGGGATAGATCAATTACGGTTAAAATTTGTTAAAACAAGCTTAGTTCATCAATAACTAATATGTATCTTTGATCAAGAGATATGTTTGAATATTGTTATTGAATTTAAAATATAAAAAAGGAACGAAAATTTTCATAAACAATAAATAAAGGAAAATTTTATAGATGTCAAAATTAAAAAAAAATAAATAAAAATTATGAATGAACATTTCACTCCTCCTTGATATTTCCGATCACAAATGATAGTTTTAGTGTCTCACTAACCGAATATAATAAAGCCAAAAGTAGCATAGCTCTACTAGCATCTTGTACGATCTAGTAACCATGAGGTTACAGGTCCGAATCCCCCTTTCTTCAATATTGTTGAATTAAAAATAATAAAAAATCGCAACCCGTAAGATTATAGCCGTACATCACTCCAATAAATATTAAATAATAAAAAAAATGGAGAGTTAAAATAAATTGCAAATTGTGAGACTTTTAAAGTTGGCCCAAACTATACTCTTTTCTAATAGTCCTACTTTTAATTATTTCAACGTGTGGTTAGGTCATCTACCAATAGATGTCCATTTAGATTTAGTCATGACTTTTTTTTTTTGCAACACAATTCCCCCCATTTCATACGAAATCTTGTTACACCATTATAAGTTTAAATAATAAACAATTAGTAAGTTTGCGTATCATTTAGTTCATGAAATATTCAACGGACATTAAAGTAAAATTTATGACAGACAATATCATATTAATGTGATCCAAGATATTCTTTTAAAAATCGAGTATTTTATATATTATAAAATTCTTTTTGATCAATTGAGTTTGACGGCCTCTATTCAAATCTTTTTCTACTTTATTTGAACCACTCGTACTAAACAATAAATACTGAATGAGTTAATGACGCAGTGGTTTTATTATTTGGTTGTAAATCAGTTCTAGACCAACTCACGATTTGATGACTAGAATTAACATTTATAATCTCTTTCCCTCGATTTGTACTAAAAAGAAAAAAACAATAAATAATACTATTAAATACTAATCAATTATCAATTATGGTACGATTCCCTAATTCATCTCCACGTAAACCTTTCATATTTATAATTCTATGCACCTAAGTATAATAGGTAATTAGAAATCTAATAACCATCGCAATCAACTTACCGACTCCGAACGCTAATTACATGTGGCCCATGCTTTAGTGATATTTTTTTTTGGAAAAGTATTTATTAGTGAAGTGCTTAATTGTTTACTGCTTTACTGTTTAACCAGGAAACAGACGTTGGTTAATGGTGGGTTGTGAAACAATACGGACGAATAATTTTATATAAAATTATTTTGAGTATTAGAATAAGATTACTTTTTTTAAGTAATTAAATTTTACAAAAATAAATTAATGAGAATATATCAAATCATATTGATATTATTAATCTCTAACCGATGGAATATTTATACAGTAATAAATAACACCAAAATAACTATAATAAAGATTTTTTTTTTAAAAAAAAAGCTATAATACAGAAGACAGTTTTACAAAACTAAATAACTAATTAGTGTAGCTAATCATCCAATTTATTGGTTAAAAAAGTCGTCCAATTTATTTTTGAGCCATACTTACTTAAGGGTGGCTCTTCTTCTTTCTTTATTTATTTATTTATTTTTATTTTTTTGTAACTTAAGGGTGACTCTTAGAAGTTAAAACCACATACTTTTATTTTTTTTTTAAAAAATGTTACACTTTTGCTCCATTTTACCGAGTAAATATTTCCACTTTATTTTTGAGAAACTTGAAACATTAGTGAAATATAGAAAATAGTTATAAATATGATTACTTAAAAAAAAAAATAACAATTGTATTTTTTTTTCGGAAGAAATAATAATTGTATTCATATATTAGTATGTACCATCGTATTAATGAATATAAATATAAATATTTAAAAATTACCTACCTTTATAATTATTTCGTGGGAAGAATATATTCAAAACAATTTTCTTTTATTCTTTTACCAATAATACTCCCTCTAACAAATATCAAACACACCACACCCATCTTGTTAAGTAACGAAAACAAAATGCATCGTGAGAGTAGCTTTATTGAATAGATGGATCAGAATATATATATAATAATTACTTGTTTTGAATGTGAATTTTTGCAGATGAATTAAAGTAATAACTCGTTTGAACATGAATTTTTCTACAAAAAATAACTCATTTAAATATGAATATTTGGGAAAGAAGTTGCATAAATGATTAATTTTGAAATAAGTTATTTTGCATAAAAAGGAAACACAGTTAAATTAGGTGGAAATCCAGAGGAACTTAAAAGAAAGAACAATTACGAGTGTGGGGTTTGTGTTAGTTCAATCCATAAAACTCTCAACGACCTGTTTGAAAAATCCCAATCCCAATTCCAAATAATAATTAATAATAATAATAATAATACTGCAACAACTGCTTCCTAACACCTTCTTCTTCTTCTTCTTCATCAACAACACTGCCGCGCCTGTAATTTTCTTCTCATTAATTGATTTCTCCATTACCCATTTCTTAATCTTCGCTATATTTCCCTCTGTGTTTTCCCCCCCATTCTACACGCATTTCTCTGTTTTTTCTTCTTCCCAGTCGCTTTTCAACATTCAATGTTTTAATTACTTTGTGGCTGCCTTTGAATTAGTCCATTATCATCCATTTACATTTTCTTCCACTCTTTATTTATGCTGTCGCTCTGGTAGGCCTAATCGGTTCCATCATATTGTGCTTATCCTTCCTTTGATTTTTGTTTTCTTGCCCTTTTTAGGTTATGGGGTTTCGTTATTCATCGTCCAATGTTTCTTTTGACTCTTCAACCCCCTTTTCTCGAGGTTTTATCCTCAATCGCTTACTTTTGGGGAATTGAATAGGGACTGTTTGGTGCTTTTTTGTTCTGCATTCCTACTTGAATTAGAACATTGGACATTGGGTTGAGTTTTGATTTGTTGTTTTTTACTTTTTATATGTGAAACTTTGTCTTCATTTGTTCTGTACTTTGGTTTGCATAATGGGTTGTCTCTGTTCTAAGTTGTTAGTGGAAGAGTGTGGTGACCATGAGCTTGATGGTTTTAAAAGAGCTTATTCCTCCAGAAAACAGCCCTCTGGGTTGAGAATTTCGAGTGATGGCTCTCCGAAATCGGAGAAGATTTGGGGAAAAGATAGGTTGGATTGTGCTGATGTTACGGTTATGGTGTTCGATTCGAAGGCAGACGGTTCTTTGTGCTTACATGGTGAGCTTCCTAATGAGAGGAAGAAGGTGGAGATCCCTGATGTCACCATTTTGAATCATCCATGTATGGGAACGATTCCGAAGGCTATCGAGGCCGAGCAGGTCGCTGCTGGGTGGCCGAGTTGGCTGGCTGGGGTGGCTGGTGAGGCCATCGATGGCTGGGTACCAAAACGTGCAAATAGCTTCATCAAGTTGGAAAAAGTATGCTTTCTCTATATGTTGAAGCTTTTGATTGTATGCTTATAAATCTGCAGTTGATTAACTAACTATCCCTAAAATGTTCTTATTTATTATCTCTCATTCTTGCAGATTGGCCAGGGAACTTACAGCAGTGTGTATAAAGCTCGTGATATCGATCGAGATAAAGTTGTGGCGTTGAAAAGGGTCCGGTTCGACAATAAAGATACCGAGAGTATCAAGTTTATGGCAAGGGAAATCCTTGTTTTGCGAAGGCTTGATCATCCAAATATTGTTAAGTTGGAAGGTTTGATCACATCACAAACATCATGTACCATGTACCTTGTTTTCGAATATATGGAACATGATCTTACAGGACTTGCATCACGGCCTGGCACGTCGTTCACCGAACCACAGGTAGTAGCATATGTAGCTCACAAATACTAGTGATCCGTCCATATCTTAAGATTCTACAACCATTTTGATGATCAGTTTTAAGCCCTTTCCTTCACATTTCAGATGAAGTGTTACATGAAGCAACTCTTGAGTGGACTTGATCACTGTCACAGTAATGGCGTTCTGCATCGTGACATAAAGGGCTCAAATCTTCTTATTGACAACAACGGCATTTTGAAGATAGCAGATTTTGGGTTGTCTGTTTTCTTCGATTCACAGTCGAAAGTTCCAATGACGAGTCGTGTAATAACCCTCTGGTATCGACCGCCCGAACTTCTACTTGGAGCATCTCAATATGGAGCTGAAGTTGACTTATGGAGTGCTGGTTGCATTCTAGGAGAATTATATGCAGGCAAACCTATCTTACCAGGAAAAACTGAGGTACGATATCGCTCTAACATACCGAGATCATCTTCCTGTATACAAATACGAATCATTTAGATCAATCAACAGTGGCTTTCATTGTTTTTATTTGTCAAAATAATGAAGGTTGATGCATCCACGTTTCAGGTTGAACAACTTCATAAAATATTTAAGCTATGTGGTTCCCCCTCCAAGGATTATTGGAGCAAATTGCATTTGAAGCATTCAACAAGCATGAAACCTCCACAGTCGTACGAAAGATGTCTTCGAGTAATGTACAATGATCTTCCTCGTGCTGCTGTTGAGCTTATGGACACTTTGCTGTCTATAGATCCTGCAGGTCGAGGAACCGCAGCTTCAGCACTCAACAGTGAGGTATGCCACATTTTCTAATCTGCAAAATCTCAGTGTCCAACAAGATTCAATTCAGTTGGCATAGGAAAGTGATGACACTCGGTCTTTAAAACAATGGTTTATTCGAACAGTTCTTTACCACACGGCCCTTACCATGCGATCCTTCAAGTTTGCCAAAATACCCTCCGAGCAAAGAGATCGATTCAAAAATGGGCGAAGAGGAAGGAAGAAGGTAAGACAATATATGATTGCTCAAAAATTTCATTTATAATTTGCTTCAGCTTCACTTTTTGCAGTCTCTTAGCTCTATAATTTACGCAGGCAACACGGAGTAGTTGGCGGAAGAAACCGAACAATTGACTCGGAAGCAAAAGGGCTGAAGCAATCTCGGGTAGTTCCTTCAGGAAAGGCTAACGCCGAGTTGGTTATGTCACTACTGGTAAACTCCAAATGAAGTTTATAATTCATAAATGATCAGTTGCTTTTTCTGCTTGAGAAGGTATTATCTCGTCTCTTTATTTTCTTACTCTATATGGTTTTTGGATACAGAGAAAACAGAGTCGTTCGAGCTCGAAGTACCGGAGTGAAGCGTGTCCTTACAGTTTGGTGCCCAAGAGAACCTCAAATTCAGGACCTATAACTCAGGGACCAAGATGTCCAAACTCCAAAAAGGAACCGAAGCATGTTTCGACGATTCGGAGCGAGTGTATCACCTCATCTGGTCCTATCGATTTTGTTTCTTACAAACATGTCAAGGAAAGAAATGGAGTTCGAAAGCCAGAATCATTGAGTCATGACAAAAATCATCCTCTATCTAGCTCTGCAGAAGAGTTCATCAAAAAACTGAACAGTACAAATTCTTGTAAGTTGGAACATTCAAAAGCCTCAGCTCTGATAGTTGGCTAAAGTTCTCCCTTCTCGACGCCGTCTTACTCGAAGGCTCTCGGGTTTATCAGACAAGAATTAAGGAAAAACAGCAACATTTTGTCATCGTCTCAAGTCGAAAGCAAAAATTAAATTACTGTCTGATGGGCATTGTTGTTTCATCAGGCAATGTAGATAGAATGCTCAATGAACACAAACGTTTTTATTTTTTATTTTTATATAGGATCAAATGAAAGTGTTACACAATCATTTTATTCAAGTTAGATGAAAACTTTTAGGGGTTGGCTTTCTAGAAGGAAGGAGAAAAGAATGAGGAAAGGAAGCCACAATCATTTTTGTAAAAAATAAAAAATGCGGTGAGCGTGGATCAAACACGCGACCTTCAGATCTTCAGTCTGACGCTCTCCCAACTGAGCTATCCCCGCTTGATGTTGTTGATATAGAATAAATAACAATATAATTTATAAATACTGAAATTAAAAAGGAGAATCATAGAAAACTTTTATATTTTTTTATTGGCAAAATTCTTTTTTAGAAAAGAACAAAAGTAATCCCTTTAGTTTTATTTTATTTCAAGTTCTCCCTTGTAATGATGGTTGAGATGCCCCATTTTTTATATATATTTTTTTCCATCATAATTTACTTTTAGAATGATAAAGATTTTGAAAAATAGTTACTGAAGTATACAATAAAAGACTTTGTTTTTTTTAAGCAAACAATTAATTGAAAACTCATCCCGATTCAAATGATGTAAGCAATAGGGAAATTAGAGACTTTGGCTATTGGTTTACCTACTTACGTTTTAGGGCTAGAAAATTCAAATTTTAGAAAAGATATATTTCAAAGATAAGGTTTTTGTATGAACTCAAAAAATAAAATATATTAATTAAAATGAAAATGATGGATGCAATTATTGGTCAAAAGTAAACCAATTTCCATTTCTGATTGAAATTTTAAAATGCAAATCAACAATTTGAGGATTGTTTAACAATGACTTAGTTTGATTTTCTGTTTAAAACAACTATGTTTGTTTGCCAATAATTTTATATATATACAATTTTTCTTTTTTTTAGATTTCTTTAAAAGTTATTCTCAATCTTTATCCATTTTAAAATATGTTCGCATTTTAACTTTATTTTTATTTAAAATATTAATTTTAAATTTATTACAAAAACTAATTATATATTTTTTTGTATGAATACATGATCATTCAATAGTATAGAGACAAAAGTGGAATAAATTTGAAAGTAGAAGGTTATATATTGAATTTTTAACTAAAAATGGGCTTTAAAACAAAACTTAAAATAGAAGGTGCTTAACATTAGGGAATAGGGAAAATAGTGGAATTAATTAGTGGAATTAATTAGTGGAAGTACTCAATTTGGAATATGGAAGAAACAAAACAAAAAGCAGAAACAAACAATAAGAAAATTAAAAAGTTCAATCCTTTTGTTGGGAATTCATTGACGGGTTAGCTTTGAAAAATAGGGTTAATAACAATGCTTTTGAACAACAATGTTGAATAAATAATGGTAATAACTCATGCTTTCTCTTTGAATTCTTTAATTATTCTTTAAATTTGGTCCTTTCTTCGTAAATTGTACCTATTTTCCAAAAATCAAAAGTATTTAAACTTCAAACAAAAAAAAAAAAGGTCAGTTGATTTTTTTTTTAAAAAAAGGTTGGTGAAAGTTAAGTAAATGTTATTCAAATCAAAATATATAATCAATATTTTGTTGCATGAAACTAAAACTTTAGTCTAATTCTTTTTTCTTTTTCAAACATGACTTTAATTATTGGAAATATGAACTATTGATTTTTTAATCTAAATCATGTCATATTTTGAATCTATTTTTAACCAATCATATAAACCTTTAAAAAAATTGTACATGCATTAACTTAGATATAATTGACATGTATTTCTTCTTCTTTTTTTTAAGTCTAGAGTTTAAATCTTCATACCCTCCTATACGCTGTATTTTAAAATGAGGTCAAAGTACAAAATTTAGTCTTTATTTATGTTTGGTTCTTAAATTTTCAAAATTATAAATTTAATCTATGTTTTATTTTTATTTTCTTTTTCTTTGCAATTTTAAAGTTCCTTTACAAAAATTATGAAATAAATGGGGCACCATTGCTCTCAAATGTTATAAGAGTCAAATATTAATTTTTGAGCTCGAATTCATAACAGGTAAATTGAAATAGATTAATATTAATCAAGATAACTAACGCGTGATTGACTCATTCGATCATAGATACTTCAACTAATCTTTAATAACTTTTGTTTTACCCAACCATTATTTATGCATCTTCATAAAATCTCAATTCCTCAACTTGAATTTAACTCATGGCATTACAGATTTAGTTGTATGGTTAAATGCATAGCTACAAAATAAAATGGAAGAATAAAGATAAGTTACTTTTTTAGTACAAATCGAAGGAAGAAATTATAAACTTTACACAATGATTACCATCCATTTTTTAATAAATGAGAGTTAAATAATGATTTACAGTATTGAAGTATATTGAACTCGATTATCATCAAACAATGATAACACGCCACCGACCAGAAAATTAATAAGGAGAACAACTCATTTTTAACTGGAAAAAAATATAAATTTTTTTTTGAGAAAAGATAAAATGAAAACAAAACAGTTGAATTCAAAGAAAGCTTACTATTTGTGAGTCCGATTCTACCATTTCATTTTCGTTGACTTTCTAGAACACTAATCCCCACGTAATTAACCCGTTAATGTTTGTTAAGTTAGCATAAAAATCCCAATCCCAATCCCAATCCAAATCCTTAAATCAATTCTTTAATTCTAGAGAGTGGGTATTTTTGACTCCAGAAACAGCAAGCATAGGCCGTTTGAATACATGATAATCTTTTTAAAGAACAACGAAAATTCATGTACGAATACGCGTTTACAAATTCAAAAGGCGATCCCAATAATCTTTCTTGGTAACTAAGCCTCTCGATTCTCTTCATCGTTCATTATTCATCTGGTTTTTTTTTTTAATCTTCAAGATATTGATCGTCAGTTTGTTTCTTCTGATCGACTGTGAAATATTGTTCTGATTGATGAAAAGTTTGTGGGTTTTTCCTCTTTTGTTAAAAAGTCGCTGTATTCAATTGATTCCGTGATTTTCCTTGTTTGAAACTCTGGTTTTTCATTTGTTTTAGGTTTTTTGTGAATTGGGTACGTAATCTGATTGTATTTGATCGGATTTTGGGTTCGTTAATTATGGAGGTTTTGTAATTTCTGAAGAAAGTTTCAGTTTCGTAATTAGTTTCTGGGCTGCAAAAATGGGTTGTCATTATTCCAAGCCTTCTGTTGATGAAGATGGCCGGATCAAAGAGACTAAGAAATTCTCTTCACAAAAGGTTCAACGAGTCAATTTGTCTAGAAAAGAAGAGGATGCGCGATTGAATTCTCTGAAACGAGACGAAGGTGTTCGATTAAATGCCTCACAGAGATCTGATAGTGTTAAATCAAGGGTGAAATCTGATGGGGGTGACTTGAAAGTTGCTTATTTGGATAAGAAAGTCAACAGCTCAAACAGGGTACATGATGATCAAATTGAGAAAAAGAAAAGGGAGAGGTTTGAAGCTGCCATTTCTGCTAATTATCCAGGAAGAGGAACCATTCCAAAGGCTGTTGAAGCAGAGCAAGTTGCAGCTGGTTGGCCAAGTTGGCTTTCCTCTGTGGCCGGGGAAGCTCTCGAGGGATGGCTGCCACGAAAAGCCGACACTTTCGAGAAACTAGATAAGGTATGTAGAAGTTGTGAATTTGAGAGTTGAAAGTAGTTTGTTGATGTGATTGTGAGTCTGAAGATTACAGTGTGTTTTTGTCTGAGTTTACTGTTTGTTTGGTTTGGTGTGTGGTTTCATTTTTCACAGATTGGACAAGGGACTTATAGTAGTGTTTACAAGGCTCGTGATATCTTGCATGGTAAACTAGTTGCTCTAAAACGAGTTCGATTCGACAATCTTGATGTGGATAGTGTCAAGTTTATGGCTCGAGAAATCCTTATCCTTCGTAGACTTGATCATCCAAATGTTATAAAATTGGAAGGCTTGATTACGTCTCCACGATCATGTAGCCTATACCTCGTTTTTGAGTATATGGAGCATGATCTTACGGGGCTCGGGTCTCGGCCCAATGTCAAGTTCAGTGAACCACAGGTAACTATATAAACTGCCTTTGGGATACCAATTGTTTTGAGATTTTATAATATGGTGGCCTTGAGGGATGTTAGTATTCCATTTTGCTTAGAATTCATTTCTAATGAATGACTTCTATCCGATTCTCAAGAACCTGATTTTATGCTATGCTCGTGATAGGTTAAATGCTATATGCAACAACTTCTAAGAGGACTTGATTATTGTCACAGCCATGGTGTCCTCCACCGTGATATCAAGGGTTCAAATCTCCTAATCGACGACAATGGTATCTTGAAGATTGCAGATTTTGGATTAGCTAGTCCTTTTGACCCTCATAATCGTGTTCCCTTAACAAGTCGTGTTGTGACTCTATGGTACCGACCACCCGAACTTCTGCTTGGAGCTTCTCATTATGGGGTTGCAGTGGACCTGTGGAGTATTGGCTGCATACTTGCTGAGCTATATGCTGGGAAGCCTATCTTACCTGGAAAAACTGAGGTAGAGCATCTTTATATGTACTAAACTGCAACACATAATATTCCATGTATGAGTTTTTTCTTGTTATTCATGATCTAGCTTAGGCTAATAGTGATTAAAAAAACAAGATTAAAAAAAGAGCAGATTATGATATCTCACATTCGTATAGTCTTTCAATGTATACATGAAAGTATGAAGCTATTTTCTGCAGGTTGAACAGTTGCATAAGATATTTAAACTTTGTGGGTCACCGCCTGAGGATTATTGGAGGAAATTGCAGTTACCTCATTCAACTGGATTCAAGACGGCTCAGCCATATCGACGTTGTATCGTGGAAATGCTCAAGGATTTCCCACCTGCTGTGGTGACTCTCGTGGATAAGTTGCTTTCTGTAGATCCCACTCATCGAGGAACAGCAGCTTCTGCTCTAAAGAGTGAGGTATTGCTACCTTTCTATGGAAAATTACTCTGATGTTTAGCTTCTCACTGTAATGATAATATTCACCAACATTCATTTCCCAGTTTTTTACGTCCAAACCTCTCGCTTGCGAACCTTCGAGTTTGCCTAAATATCCTCCCAGCAAAGAGATCGATTCTAAATTCCAGGGCTGCAAAAGGTAAGCTGTTACAAATCATTAAGTATTGTGAGGTTAAAGATATATTTCAAGAACATAGTTATTATGTGCCTGGCCTAGGGACGGGCGTGGTTACCTTGTTTCAAAAAAAAGAACATAGTTATTATGTTATTGTAAAGAAAAAACAAGTATTTGGGGCTGAGATATTCATTGTAAGGGCTTACTCTCTTGGGTATATAACCTCTTAACCTGCTCATTTTCCATTGCAGGCAGTCAAGAGTTGAGGGCAAAGATCCTAAAGTTTCTGTGGAAAGAAGGCAATCTAGAGAAGGACACCTTAATCTTGCTCTGAATGATAAGGATGAAGCAAGCATGTTAATGCAGGTAACTTTGCATATCTATTAATTGTTTTTGGTTTGGCAATCCTTTTTTAATGATTTTTTTTCTGGACTAATTTGGATTTGAAAATTGATTATAGAAAAGGCAAGGTCATTCAAGAATGAAGGGCTGGAGCGAAGTGTTCAATCCGTACGGGGACGAAACAGTTTCTGGCTTTTTGATTCCTCCACCCAAACAAAACCAATCTGTCACAGAAATTTGCTCTGATACAGGCAGGATTTCACATTCAGGGCCCCTAAATAGCAAACCAGATTGGATGAAATCTGGGAAGCAATTTGATGACCATTCAATGGTGCTCGATGGATCCAATCTCTCAGTATTATCTCGTTTAGTAGCAACGAGGTCTAATATTACATCTGATTGTCCCTACGATAGACCTGGCCCGTCACGTTCAGAAGTAGGCAGATCGCCTGACTTCATGAGGGAGTCGGAGTCAACGAGAAAGCAGGATCGGATATTTTATACACACCGAGTAGCAGATTCATACCGAATAGAGAACGAAAAAGCTTGTGCTAAAGATCAGTCCCAGGTTTGTTCTTTCTTTTCTCTTGTTAAGCTTCATGAATCAAAATACAAAATCTTAATCTTAGTGTACTACCTTTGATCTATTTTCTAGTCAGTGAATGAATTTTATGTTGCATGAGAGGCTGATATTTGTTCATTGTGTGGTTCAGTTTGCTCATGGGACAGACATGAACAAGCTTTACACTTCTGGTCCAATCCTTGGTCCATCAAACAACTTAGATAAAATTCTAAAAGAGCGAGAACGGCAGATTCAAGAACACGCTCGACTAGCTCGACACGGTAAAGCTGGTAACAGTCAGTTGAAGGGTGCAAGAGCATCAACTGGAAAACATCTCATGTCAAGCCATGGCATGTGAGATAGATTACCCGAGATCGAGATTGCTTGCACCCGGAAACAGAGAAGAGACAGTTGGATATCAGACCAAAGGTCTGAGATGGCTTGAGTTTATGTAATTATAAGTGATTATATTGTGTAGATTTTGGTTAAAATGTTGGTGGTTATAAAGTCACTACTACTGCTTGATTTTTTAGTGCACCCGACGCTGCTGTGGTGTTTGCCATTTGTTCATCATTCTTCTTGTTTTTTGTGTATAGAATTAGCAACCAACCATAGATTTCTTAGATTCTTTTTCGAAAATAATAGTTTCTTTTTTTATAAATCAACTAGATTTGAATATTGAATAAAAAGCAAGGGGAATTACTCCCAATAGCTTGAGCATTGCATTTTAATTGTACCATTTTTTTTTTTGTAGAATGGTATATGTATATTAGATTTAGGGGCGTTCTTTTTTATTTATTTATTAAAATTTTCAAGTTTGCCCTTATCATTGAAGGTCATCGGCAAAATGATTGAAAATTATTGAAGACTATTAAAATTAAAGCGTGGATATTTTAGTAATTTTACGAGGATTGTCTTGTTTTTTATTTTGCTATATAGATAACTATTTTTTTTTTTTTTTTTTTTTTTTTTTGCATCTCCAACAAAATAAATTTCATATTTGTGTTTGTCTTCCTCCGGCTCCACACATGGATAATAGATATTATTTGATGAGTTGCCAATTCAGCTGTGTTGTACTATTTCTATATATCTAAGATACTTGGATAATGTGTATTTTTGGATAAATAATACTATTTGAAAGTTTTTTTTTTTTTTTTTGAGTACATAATATTTGAAAGTTAAGTGTTATAGATTTTGCTTATATATAAAATAATTTTAATCGATAGATTTAGTTCAAGAGTTTTTTCTTTTTAGGAAGATTTAGTTCAAGAGTTAATTAACTAATACTTGTATTATGATCAATCAATTAATTTGAACATTAACTTATTAATTAATGAGCATTTTTCTTTTCCTCCCTCCTTATAATAATTTTCATTAAAAAAAAATCTTCTCCAAAAGAAGTTGATTATCCTTGTAATTATGTAGGCGTTTCAAAAAGTAATCTATGAAACAAACATGAAATTTGTCTATTGTTACTGATACTCATATCAATATCTTGGAAACAAATCCAAGTCTATTTTATGAACACTTGTATTGTTCAACAACTTGATCTTTAGGTCATAAATATGTACATCGTGTGAGTTACACTATATTCTCATTATGAGTGTTATATATACACAATTTAAACTATTTTTACAAACCTATAATTAAGTAGATGACCATCATAAATTAAATTTTAATTTTTTTGTTTTTTTTTTACCACTAACTAGTGGTTTTTTGAGCTATTTGGATACATATATATATATATTAAAAAAATGATAGGCCTAAGCCCCTATTTGAAAGTGATACAATAGAAATTGCATTGTGGTGGAGAGAGTTTTAGAGGTTTGTTTGGTTAATAATGCCAAAAACTTTCATAAAATCTGCTCCCCGGTAAGGTAGGGTCTAGGGGAAAAAATATCCTTTCTTTTACATGGAAATGAAGAAATCCCTCATCCATTAGCTCAATTATGGATTGGTTTCAAATCATTAGGGCATGTTTGGCTTTGAGGAGATGGGTTGGGTTGGGTTGGGTTGGGTTGGGTTGAGTTGGGATGAGAAGGGAAAATAAGTGAAATAAGTTTATGTTTGGGAGAAAGAAAGAAAAAATAAAGTTATATTTAATGTGATGGAAAGAGAATAATTTAAATTTTTATTTAAATAAAAAATGGATATTTAATAGTTTTTTAATAATAAAGTTATGTTTGATGGGATGAGGAGCCAATTGTTGAAGTTTTTATTTAAATAAAAAAATAAATATTGAGTGTTTTTTAATATTTTAATATTTAAATAAAAATGTGGGGTCCACGCGTGAAGTTTGGTAGAAATTAGATGGACTTATGGAAGTCCATGAGTCAAACATGAAATAGAAGTCAAGTCAAGTCAACTACATGGTTTGTTCATGGGGCAAACATGCCCTTGGTATAGGAACTATATATATATATATATATATTTTATAACCTTTATATTAATGAGATAAATTTTTTTTATTTTTTTATTTATTTTTTTTTTGTATAAATGTATTAGTTATCTTTTTATCTTTATTCGAAGAAACTTAATCTTTCATATATGACAAAAGGAGTATTTTACTGTTTGGAAAAAAAAAAAGTTTGTATTTTATTAACACCATATATTGCATTATAACTAACTAATTAAGAGTTCTATGCTCAAATATTTATTAAGTTTTTTTTTTTTTTTTTTTTTTTCTTTTAAAAAACACATCTACCTGAACTATCTAAATTGCACTATCAACCAAAAGTTTCTAAATTCCAAATCTCTCTCTTTTTATTTACAATATATTTTAAGCATCTGTTTCTTCTGTTTTCAATTATAACAAAATTTTATCAAAGTCCAGATCACAAAGTAGAGGCCCGCTTCATATTATTTTATTTTTATTTTTTTGGTTCAAACAAATGGTCCATTCTCGTTAGAGATATCACAAGACACAATTAAATACCGATTAGTATTATTCATACTGCTTCACATGGTCATTAAATTATATTATTTTTTGAAAACATGGTCATTAAATTATTATTTGATTAAGCAAGTTTACATATTATTTTACAATCTGAATTTTCGATTAAGGGGTATTTTTGCCCATTCAACTCTAGAAATTGCCATCCCATCGTATCGGGAATATTCGACAGTCCACAGGATTACCATACAATATACAGAACCGGGTAACCGGGTCGGATCCCCCACCTTCATTTGGCAGCTGGCATGTTATAATATAGTTAGTTTATTGATAAAGATCTGGATGAATCTCGACCTGGTATTCTTAAATTCATATCTTCAACTATATATTTTTTTTTAAAAAAAAAGCAACAATAATAATAATAATAATAATAATAAGGTTAAAATTCTAATTTGGTCCCTCAACTTTGATGAAAATTCCATTTTGGTCCCTCAAGTATCAAAAGTCTAAATTTAGTCCTCCAACTATCAAAAAAGCTTAAAATTGGTCCTTGGGGGTTAAGTTGGAGTTAACTTTAACGTTTTT
>JBBMEF010000003.1:4749082-4801708 GCA_037832685.1 Sicyos baderoa
TTAATAAATTATAAATTTTTAGATTTAGACAATAATTTAAATCCTCCCACAAGCCAGACATTTGATAGTTATTTTCTCTAAAAGTAGCTATTTCCCTAATTCACCCAAATAATTATTCGAACGCAATACCTCATTTGGCTCTGTTGACAATTTTAAAGTATTATGGTACATATTATAAATGTACCATAATAATGAATAAAAAAAAAATGACAATATTCACTAATATTAATTAGGAAATTTGCACTCTATAGTAAATTTCCTACTCCAGATTAGAATTATAGCCACATTTTAAAAATATTGCAAATTGATGGAGTCTACCAGACATTGTTGATAGAGTGTATAAAATCTGATTTTGCTATATTTGCAAATATTTTCATTTTTTTGTTATTTATGTAATTTTTTTGCTTTATTGTAATATACATGCAAATTCCCCTATTAATTAATATAATTGCTAATTTTTCAAAGTGGTTGTATCTATAATTATATTTTAGATTTGAGTAATCATATAAATTTATTGCTAAAAAGAGTAATAGGTCAATAACATTTATAGAGAAGGTGTAACCGTTCTCAAGTAATATGAGAAAAATATATCAATTTTTATAATCAAATCTATAACATTAAAGTTCAAATGAATTATACGAGAGACAAATATCAATTATCGAATTCAAACTTGTGACCGTGGTATTGAACAAGTTTACTCCAAACAATAAAATCAACATAAATTATAATCCATTAGCTCAGCTATACAAATCACCGACCATATATATCTATAAAAAAAAAAAAAAAAACACCAACCATACATTATATAATAATATATATGATATTAAAGTATATTTATTTTGAAATGCATACCACGTTGCGGTTGCATATCGAAAAATGTCCCATTAATCTGTATTCATCTTTATAGTGGGAAATTTTCCAATTACTCGTCGATCAGATTCCGAACCATCACCTCAAGAACAAATTCCCCAACCTCCACAATCTCAGAAATCAATCAACCACAAATCCATTCTGAGCTTACAAAATCCACAACAATGGCGTCCTTCGACACCTTCAGCACCGACGAACACCATGAACAACACCACCATTCGCCGCCTTTCGACGACGGCTTCACCGGCTACGACCACCGTCTCCCCTCCGACGCCGGCGAATTCCCCCATGCTCCGCCTTCCTTCTTCGAAGACGACGACGCCGTTTCCGCGAATAATCCCAATTCGTCCGACGCTTACGATTTCGGAGTTTCGAACCCTAATCCGGGCTATGCTTCTCCCTTCGATTCTGTCGAAACCGACGGAGTTATTGACAATGCTGCCGCCGGTGTTGGGGCTATTGACGATGGGATTTTTGCCTCCGATGGTCCGGTTCTCCCGGACCCGTACGAAATGCGGGAGGAAGGCTTTGCACGACGCGAATGGCGACGGTGAGTTTTTTTTGTTGTTGATGTTATTTCGTCATGAGATTGAATTGGTTTTAGATCTGTGCCGGATTGAAATGTTTCGCTGTATGGTCCGTTTTATGGATCTGAATTGAACCTGTTTATAAATATTAGGTCATAGGAGTTGATGGATTTAGTTTTTAGCTGGAATCTGAAATCCAAGGTTTACAGATTTTTTGTTCTTCGTATAGTTACATTAAAAATCTACCCATGGTTCTAATCTTCTTTATTTCTAAATTTTCATTCCGCCAATCCCATGCTTGCCAATTGTAGAGTTCTGTGTTAATCTTAATACTTCTCAAGCAAAATATTATGATTTACATAGGTGTTCATAGTTTCTTGTTTCTGAATCGTGAATAGAAGTTTCGGCCCACTCCATACTCGGGGCACCCACACCCGTCCCTGGGTCCGAACCCAAGAAACCATAAAAGATTATACAATTAAACTCCCTTCTCGGTTTCGACCTGCAACATGCTTCTTTGGAGATCCGAAGCGTCTACCAACCTGGCTGCCCCTTGGGTTTATAGTGGCTTTTCAATTTTCACTATTGGCATTGCTTCATCTCTTACTGGTAAATTTTTTGGCATCTCATTTGCAAATGGAACTTTGAATATAGTTAGTCATTTGTTGCAATATGTTTGACATCAACCATCATTGGTTGGCTTAGTGATCAAGGCCCTTGAAAGTTGAAACTAAGAGGTGATAAATTCAACCTATGATAGTCATATTAATACTTAAGTATTAATTTTCTATGTGTTTCCTTGATATCCAAATATTATAATTCACCTGTGTCCAATACTGGAATGTCCAAATAATAGTTTACTATGCCTGGTATAACTTAGCAGACAGATATTTGCAGTAGATTTGTCCTAACACTGAGTGTATCCTCAAGCGTCCAACATATTAGTAGGGTGACTAGGGTCAAATAGATGCAATTTTATTACAGTATTTTATATCATTTAACAAAAGGGACATGATTATTTCTGTTTTCTTGAAGATTGAAGAAGTTATCACCTGATTTGTTGGAAGTTTGATGCTGTCAATAATTATTCTCTCTATTGTGCATCTTGTTTGTGAGCTGGCTTCATGAGCAACAGTAGTTTCAATTTTTAAGTTTCAGGGAAATCATGGTTACCCAGATTCTCTATGATTTGAAATTTATTTTTTGATCCTTGGCTAATTGTAAAGTTTGGTGCTTTGTTCGTTTGAATGTTCTATCTTGTTGAACTAAGTGATGCAACTGATGTGGAATGGGGGAATTGTTTGGGAACCACAATGGCATAGCTTTTTGTAATGTTTCGATAGGACTGGATTTTTTCATACATATATGAAAGTTCTTGTTTCCTATCAAAAAAATAAATTTCTCTGCATGTTTTTTTTTTTTTTTTTTGAAGAGAAACCATACTTCGCTCATTAGCTATTTATTGATAAAATGGAAACTTTATGGTGCAGTCAGAATGCCATAGATCTTGAGGAGAAAGAGAAGAAAGAAAAGGAGATGAGAAATCAAATAATTAATGAAGCTGAGGAGTATAAAGCTTCCTTTTATGAGAAAAGGAGGGTCAATTGTGAAACAAACAAGGCTCACAATAGAGAAAGAGAGAAGGTGAAACCTTAGAAATCTTTATATATATATATATACATTTACATTCTTTACCCTAAACCCTTTTTATGTACTGTCATTCATGTTCCATCCAATTCTTTGCAGCTTTACCATGCAAACCAGGAAAAATTCCACAAAGAAGCTGACAAACATTACTGGAAAGCAATTGCAGAGATCATCCCACGAGAGGTCCCTAATATTGAGAAGAGGAGAGGAAAGAAAGACGCCGAAAATAAACCTTCTATTGTGGTCGTTCAGGGTCCAAAACCGGGAAAACCAACCGATCTGTCACGAATGAGGCAGATTCTCTTGAAGTTGAAACAGACTCCTCCACCTCATATGATGCCCCCTCCCCCCAAACCGGCCAAAGACGCCAAAGATGCCAAGGACGCCAAAGACGCAAAGGACGGGAAGGAAGCAAAGGAAGGAACAGAGACCAAAGATGCTAATGAAGAAGGGAAGGAAATTGAGGGCAAGAAAGCTTCTTCACCAGTTGACACATTAACATCTGCTAAAAATGAGGATGCTAATGATGAACCCAAAATAATAGAGGTTGAGGCTTCTACTGCAGCTGATTCTGAACAACCTTCTGCAGAGTAAGAAAATTTTAGCACTTCATCTCATGGATATTGTAATTGAATGATTTTTTTTTTCTCTGTCTACAAATTATCATAATAGGGAATAAGGAAGTTTTTGTTATGGCCATGCTTCATTCCTTGTTGCTTGGGATTTGAACAGCTCTCTGCTTGTTTAGACTTAGAATTTAGGCTGATTAAACATTGAATTTAATCATACCTCCAACGGATGAACCAAAATCGGAGGTTATGGATTCAATCCAATGTAAGGGAGGTTATGGATTCAATCCAACGTAAGTATTAGGAATGCTCAAAAAATCCGATGAACCCAATTCAATTTGATGGATTGAGTTAGGTTATCAACTCATTTGTATTGGGCTCAAGTAAATAAAACTTATAACTTATTTGTATTGGTTCAAGTAATGTTAAGTATGTTCATGGGTTAACTAATATTTGTTCGGGTTTGGTTAAGATTTTTTTTTTTTTTTTTTTTTTAAGATTGGTTTAGGTTGAGTTAATTGAACTTATTATTTATTTAATGAATCTCAAAATTCTTTTTGATTTTTTTTTATACAATAATATTGGGGGAGGGGGATTCGAACTTGTAACCTCATGGTTACTAGATCGTACAAAATATCAGTAGAGCCATGCTACTTTTGACAAAAAAAAAAATTGATTGGCGAAGCTTTACGGTAGCCATTTGAATTATTTTTCTATTTCTTTAACAATTTTTTTCCCTTTTTTTTGTATCCTATTTCTTCAACAACTAAATATTATAATGTTAAATATTTTTCTATGAAAATAGTTGAAAAATTAAGACATTCACGAATATTTAAAAATAAAAATCACCAACTTGGATATTAAAAAATTACCGTATACCATTATAAAATAATAATATTCAAGATGTTACGTAGCTTTTAATTAGTTTTATGCATATATTAAAAAATATAATTTTTCGAACTATAGTTTAAATTTAACTAAAAAAAGTTTAATTTAAGTTTTTTTCTTTTCATTAATGAAAAATAAAATGAAGTTACTTTTTGAGCTAGAATTAGTTGGAGGAGTTTGTAGATGCGTCAATTTATTGTTGAAGTTATCGGTGTGGGGGACCATTGCCTCAATTTTGCTTTCTTCCATTGAAGGCATAGTTTCATTGATATGCTTCTAAATATTAATATGTAGATTAAAACAAACCATCAGAAATTGATGTTCTTAGCCTCTTTTGAATATTAAAAAAAAAAAAAAAAAAAAAAAAAAAAAAAAAAAAAAAAAAAAGTTTGTTAAATCATGCCATTGCAATAGCCTAATCTGGTTTGTATTAGAGGTGAAAAGAAAAAAAAAAACCAGAAATCACCATAATTTTTTTTTAATATAAATTGGAGGAGAGGGATTATAAGGGTTCGAATCTGTGACGCTGGTGTTAAACTGGTTTACAACCAAATAATGAAATCACTGCGACACTGGTCCGACATCAGTTTAGAAATTAATTCTTAGGTAGATGGTCACTATGAATTGAACTCATCACCTTTTCACCCCAAGACCCTCTTTAACCAATTGAGCTACTCTGTAATGGTTTTGTTCCAAATTTTGATTTAGTTTGTATAAATATAAATAAGAAGTAGATATGCAAGTAAAAAAAACATATGATAAAGCAATTATTATAGACTTAAATTTTAAAAATCAAATAGTTATAAGGTCTTAAATAATCAAATTGATTTAAAGTTGGTTCTTAAAAATAAAAACAACAAAATTTAAAGTGATCGACTGAAATTCATTTATATCACTTTTTACTAATTTAGAGTTTCTAAAATCACAGAGATGCAACTAAACAAACTTATGGCTAAATCACTTCTAAGAAAATGCAAGCACACACAAATATGAATTATAATCTTTCTGTTAAAAGTAATTTAAAAGAAAAAGGAAGTTTGGCAACAATTAAAAATAAAAGATTTAAAATTATAACCACGATCATACATTTATATCTATTGAATTATATTCTTGTTGACCACGAAATTTTGGCTCGTGTTCAAGTTAAATGTTTTGTTGGACATGTATCGAATACCTAACACCACACATATATGCGTTGGATATTATTTGTACAAAGTCATTGTATGGATCTAAATTTGATAGACATGTGACAATTATAAGGTGAACAAAACAGCTATTAATAATACAAGACAAAAATAATAAAATTTGATAGTGAAATATATCAAACTCATTTTTAAGTAATTATACATACATTTATTGACTTATTTTTTTGTATTAAAATGATATATATTTTTAAACAAAATTGTCCTTACCGTATGTAGTTTTATCATATCAAGATATACTCATATCGTCAATAAAAGAAATAATTCAACCGATATAAATATATACTACTTAAAAATAAAATTGTGTCTCGAGTTCGGTTATGCATATAATGGTGAATTATTTAATTCCACCATTTATAATAATTGTCGAGTTTGACCTAAACTCAAGTCAGACATTTAATATAACTTGAATTGTCCTTTCTCATAACTTATGTCTAGAGGCTATAGATTTAAATTCCAACCTTAATTTTGACGTTTAAAAAAAACATTGAGATATTTCCCTAGAGATCTCCCCTAAGTTCTTTTGTTAACCATCATGGCAATCTAACCAAAGGCTAAAACCATTATGGCAATCTAAAGGTTAAAAAAGTCTTAAAAAATCGATGCGATAGAATTGAATTTATGATGATTACCTATTTATGAATTAGTTTTTTATAAATTTTCTTGACATCTAAATATTGTAGAGTAAAAAGATATATTTTTTAATATTAGTTGACACATTTGCTAATTGGCCTAAATAATCATCGATCGTGGTTAACAAATATATTTTTTTTTTGTTAAGAAATTGGGGGTACTTTATTAGTTTCCAATAAAACATGAACATTAGAATTTAGACAACTCACTGAATAAGATGGTAACTTTATATTTTTATTATTAAATGATAATCCAATTTAATATTATAATCACATATTCGATGTTAAAGGGGTTGTTTGGGGCGGCAAGTTGGGTAAGGAAGGGAAGGGAAGAGCAGCTTCCCTTCGTTTGGCCCACCAGGTTGGTTAAAGTAACAGTGATGGAAAAAAATAACCCGGCGCGTATCCTACAACCGCGTCAGTAACCCAGCGCGTGATTTTGGCGTCAATAATCCATGGTGTCTATGAAATTTTCCCTCTCTCAAACAATTGCAATCCCTCTCTCCCGCGACTTCAATCTTAAATGACATTCATTTTCTTCTTACAATTTTACTAAACACAGGGATAATAGGACACATGGGAGGAGGAGAAGACATGCAAACACCAAATTGACTATCAAAATTAGCTACTGTCATTTTTCTTTTACATATGCACAATGTATTTTGTTTTTTTACATATGCAGAATGTAAGTATAATAAAATATAATTTGTATTTATATGAATCTAAGATATAATTATTCAAAATAATTTGTTCTAACAAAAAAAAATAATTAAATATTTGTTAAGTAACAATTACAATAAAATGAGTTATTATTTGAACTAAAAATTAGTGAATTTTTGTATAAAAAAATTAATGTTTTTATAATTACATTTTCTTATATGATTATTCAAAATTAAATTGTCAAAATTAAGTTTGGAACTTATGTCAAAATTAAGTTTGAAACTCTTGAATCTATTTTATTAATTTCCGAAATTAGAATTGATCTCGTAAATATGTCCAAAAAAAATATATATAAATATATATAATATTCATAATTGGAACTTATCTTGTTTGGATTAAGTTTAACTAATGTTCGTAGAAAGATTTGAGTAATAGTATATTTGATTCATATATAAATATGTATTTATATTATTTTAAAAAAAGAACCGCATTTATAAAATTTTGATGGATTATAAAATGAATGTTTATTAATATTTATTTTTATATAAAAAAAATTCAAATGCATATATTATCGAAAAAATTGAAAGCATAAATAATTAATAATATATATTTTGACATATTTACGAGATCGATTCGAGTTTATGGAGGTGGAGAAGCAAGATAATATATTTATTACTCAAAATATATATTTTATTGATTTGAAATTTTTAACTTTTTTTTTAATAAAAGTTATTTTAATTTATCTTTGATTATTTTTATTATAATTATTATAATTAATTTTTTGAATTTTTATAATCAAAATATATTAAATTTTAAATTAATTTAAATAACAAATAAAATTAAATAAATTTTAAAATGACATTAAAAAAAATCAATTATGAATATTATATAAAAAAGATTAAATATATATTATTTTTATTATATATAAACATCACATCACTTTTCCCTTTCCACCAAACACCAATTTATTATCACTTCTACTCCCATCTAATCTCACTAAACACAAATTTATTATCACTTCTATTCCCATCTAATCTCACTAAACACAAATTTATTATCACTTCCTTTCCCTCCTCTTCTCTTCCCTTCCCTTCTTTTTCCTTCTCACCGTAGCCAAACATGCCCAAAATTGATTTTGCTCTGGTTTATTGGATTTAATTTTTTTTTTTTTTCTTCAAAATTTTTAAGGTGGCCTTTTTGTAAAAGATGCTTTAAAAGTGGGACCCGTGACTGTGACTTCATATACCATATGAAAAAGACAGAAAGGGGCCTCTGATCACCTCTTTCGAACGCAATAGAATGCATTTTAGAAGAAATTATACATCAAAAGACCAATTAAAATACCATTTTAGTCGTTTTATTTTGATTTTTTTCACTTAAATTTTTAAATATTTAATTTAATCTTTTATATTTCCAGAAACCTTAAAATTGTTTATAAAAGAAAAAAAAAGAATTAAAGTTTATATTCATCAAAATTAGTTCAATAATATCAAAAAAATTGTTACAAAAACATCTTTCCAAAAATTTAGTGAAATTATTTTAAAAGAAATTAACATATAGAAACCAATTTAAAGTTTTTTAATAAAGTTACGAAAGTTCATTGATGAATTAAAATAGAATAGAATATAAATTATATGAACAAAAATGGTGTTTAAACTATTTTTAAGGTTAAAAGACATTTTTGTCCCACCCTTAACAAAAAATTTATTCCAAAAATGTTTTTGAAACATTCAAAACTTTGGAATGAAAGAATAAGAATATTTTCCAAACAAATGTCACCATTTTGTAATTTAGCCCTAAAAGTAAAGTCTCCCTCCAATTTTATTCTTTTCTTGTATTATCATGTATTTAATTTTTCGAGACAGTGGGTCCCACTCCAGAGTTTAACAAATTGAACCCTAAACAAACTCTAGGAAAGTTTTTTTTTTTTTTTTTTTAGATTATAAATTGAGATTTGGATCGAACCCAAAACCTCTTGGTCATTAGGTATGTCGCTAAGTTACTGTTTTTTTTTTTTTGCCAAAATCAAGGAAAGTTGCATACTAAATGTATTATGGTTTGAATCCACAAATTTTTTATTCTAAGATCATAATTACATAATATATGTGTATACATATACAAAATATATATATATATACATATACAAAAAAAAAAAAAAATATATATATATATATATATATATATAGCTGAGAAATTAGACTGGATATCAAAACCAATGGCTAGAAATATTGTAAAGAAAGCTACTTAGAACAACAAAAGACACACTACAAAGCAACAAAAGAAGAAGAAACATATTCTGCTGAGCGATTCATCAGCCTGAATTAAGTGCCTCCTCAGCCTTGCACTACTGTTGCTCACATGACCATATGAATTTGGATATGTATACAGGTTCGCTGTTGCGTTTCCGAACGTTCCTGCGTCGAACATTCCAATCACGGGATGGATAATGTTCATTGTTATACTGCTCGAGCTGAATATCGACGAGGTGATGTAGTCCTGTGTTTGTGGGTAGTATGAGTGTGACTGATCAGGAGAATAGTTGTGTGGGTGAAGTTGTGGTCTTGCCCCACAGGTAGGACCAAGAGGCCTGCGCGGGATGGCTAGGCCGGGATGTGATGCTTTAGTTTTGGAGGGATTTGTCGTCTGGAATCTTCCGTAAAGCGGGATGAGAGACGCGTGAGAGACTTCGGCCTTGCAAACGGGACAATGACAGTCCTCTGGTTGGCATTGTTGCTGTGCTGACAAGTTGTTGTAGTGTAGCCATTTATAAATGCAAGGCCAACAGAAGAGGTGACCACAAAGTGTTACAACTGGATCTTGAACTGAGTCTAGACATATGTTGCATTCAAAGCCAGTGGAAGCTCCATTATCAGCATCTGAACCTGATGCCTTGTTATCTAAACACAATGAATTGTTGTTTTGCATCAAACTTTGTTCAAAGTACTGCTGCTCCATGGCCAGGTTTATGTTTCACCAGTATTTTTCAGTATTTTTTTTTTCCCTTCTAATGCCTCAAGCTGAGAAACATGACCAAAAAATGAGAGAATCGTTAAGAACAATCAAGAATAAGGCAATACTAGATAAAAAAAAAATACACAGATTTACGTGATTCACTAACATTAACATCCAGAGAGATACTTTTTTGTATAGAGATAAGAATACAAATATTCCACAAAAGGAGTGAGGGTTTAAGAGAGTTTATACCGTGCACTTCCCACAAAATCCTAATGCATCATTTGGCACAAATTATATAAAAAAAACCAATACAAAACTTGGAGCTTCGCCATTGAACCCGCCAACTGGCTGGCCGGGCACGAGACCCTATGCTAACTATTCAACATAGTTCAAGATAACCTCAACGGATCAAAACAAGAATACAACTAAATTCCAAGAAAACATCAATGAAATCTTGCAGAACTTGATAACAATATCACAGTATACAATGTTGCACAGAAGCAAACAAACGAATCAGCAATTTAGATAAGATGAAACTCATAAATGAACAAAATTCATTCCTTATAGCATAGTGATAAGATAACTGATGAAACATCAAAACAAATCATCCTAATAATCCATTGAATAGAATACATTATTTATCGGGTCCCATGAATTGATCAGAATATGGGATGATCTGATCTTGTCATATATGCCAGAACATGCTGTTCTTGATCTTGACAGACTTAGATTCCATTTGTTTAATCATATCAAACTCCAGTAATGGAATTTCATTAATAAATCAATCAAATCTCAGACCCACCCTAGATTATGATATGCTAATACAATGGTTAAAATTTCATGTGTACTACAGAACATGATGAAAGATGAAAATTCAAAATTTTCTGAGCAAACAAGCAAACCACTTGAAAAGTGAAAAGATCTTTCAATCTTCATGAACACGGATAAATCCAGAATCCTTATTTGGAAAACAGATCCAATGAGTCATAACTGTGTTTAGAAGAAACCAAAAAGACATGAAAAGAATCTTCTACAAAAAAGAGTAGAGCTCCGATAACATCTTATATGAGCAGGTAACTGATAACAAATGGTTCGATTAAAACCAAGGTATGCTCCTTTGAGTTCTCGGGATAGAAACCAGGAATGAGCTTAATTGTAAAATCAAGACAGGGCACGGGTGCCCAGTTATAGAGTAGGATAAGGCTCCGATTCTCGGTTATCAAAAATACCATAGTCCAAACAATTACTAATCAAAATCAATATAGAGTGAATCCAAGCCCAAATTGCAATCAAAATCAAAACTCAGTATCAAATGGATCTAACAACCAACCACTCTTCAATCTTCAATCTTCAAGAGAGTTGAAAACCCATAGAACACTGAACTTTTAATTCAAAAGAGAACACCAGAATCTTCGTTAATCATCACAAAACAATTGAAAAAAAAAACAGAGCAGGAAACATTTCCTTCAGCACAGCAAGCAACAAATCCATTAGCAGAAAACAGAGAAACCCCAAAAAAGTTCATCCACGAGAACAAGGAATGAAACAGTTCCAATCGATGAAAATAACAAAAAAAACCAGAAAAAACAAAAAACCCAAATGACAAAATCCCAGCTCCATTAACAACAGATCCAAATAGCTCGATCACGGTGGGAAACATACGCCAATGAAAAAGCCATAAACATAGAGAAATCGAAAGGAAAACTTACCGAAGCTTGGGATTGATTTGTGGGTTCGATTAAGAAAGTTGAGTTGAGTGAAGGAGCGGAAGAAATGGCGTTGATTTTGAAGAGGAAAAGTGAGTGGGCGAGAAAAGGGGGAATCTGTGATTCTCTGTAAATAGAAATCGGAACAGAAAATGGAAGATAATGAGACGATGACGATGACGATGCAGCATTTCAAATTTATTTATTTACTTTTTTTAATAAATAGCTAACATTTTTTATTTTAATCCTCATCTTTAAAAAAGTACAATTTTAATTTGTATACTTTAAAAACAAAAGTTAAAATCAAACCTAGAATAAATTTAAAGTAAATATTAATTAGAATTAGTATAATAATTTTAATAAAAAATCTGGACATATTTTTAAAATTTATAGAAGACGATTAGAAGGTTATAATTTTTTTTAAAAGAAAACAATTTTAAGTTATTTTTTAAAATTTTATGGACACAAATATAATAAATCTCAAAATTTAAATATTAAAATTGAAATTCTGAGAATTTAGGAACTGTGTTCAAACAAAAAAAAAGAATTTAGGAATTAAAATAAAATAAATATTAAATTAGGATATTTTTTTTGGAAATTAAGAGATAAAAAAAAATACATGTCAGAGAATAGCATTTTATTTTTTATTTTTTAATAATAAATTATAGGCAATGTTACTACTTAAAAGAAAAAAAGAAAAGTGAACTTAGTTCATAGTAATTTAAAATTGAGTAATTATATCACATTTATTTTAAACAAATGTTTAATTTTAGTTGATTTATTAAAAATAATAATAATTGTTTACTTTTGGTCTATATGTCATTTTCAACAAGTTTGTATTTAGTTTTTATATTTTAAAATCTGTATTATTTGTTCGACATACATTCAATACGCTGGTCAATCTCTTTATTACAGTTCACCTAATTAATGGATTTTATGTATTCAAAAAAGAAAAATAATAATGGATTTTATTTTTTCGACCATTAATTAATTTCATTTGTAAAACGCCAAAACATTTTCTTCCCAACGACCCATAAATGTGGAGTATTTTTTACTTTTTAAAATAAAACATTAATGTAAAAGAATAAATCTAAGAAGATAATTATCATAGTCGTGAAAGAGTATCTTGCCTTGCATAAGTTGATGAGTTCAATCCATTACGTCTACCTACTTATAAATTAATTAACGATATAAAGTTTATAGCAATAATTTTGAGATTAGAGGTTCTAGTACTACGACATTAATATACATCCAATGAAAAGGTCACAAATTCAAATCCTCATTTCTATTAGTTGTAGTCTAAAAAAAAGTGTAAACAAATGGACAACTATTCAAATTACTCAAAATCTCCATGTATTGGATTAGGTTATGATTCTATTTAAATTGAATTATAATTTTATGATTTTTAAAAATTTTATTGTGAGTTCTTCAAATCTTAAATTGGCCATCTTCTTTGGTCGTCCGACCTAACTTAAGATTTTTAGTACAACAACAATTAACATACACATTTAAGGTTTATTACATATTTTGGAAGATCACTTCTCAACTTTTCTTTTATTTTTTAATGAGAATTTAACAGGTGAGAACCCACTATTTATTAAATTATAATTCACATGATAATTAAAAACTAAATAATAAAAAAAATACTATCAAAATAATAATTCACATGATGATTAAAAACTAAATAATAAAATAATAAAATAGCAAATTATCAAATTTGTTTCCACATACGGTTGAGGGGAATGTTAAGACATGTTTCAAACTCACCTGCTTTGCTTCATTGTATTTTAGTTGTGTAGTTTTTGTTAAACTTGGGAATATAGTCAATTATGTGTTGCTCTCCTATTAAAATGTTTAGCTTATTTTTTTGTCTTTTCTTGCTCCATAAATAGGATATTTTTACTTTTTTATCGCGGAGAAAATTATCATTCAAAAGAATATATAAATTGCTTTTTATGCATCAAATGTGTTGGTGACACAGTTGGTTATCTTTATTCATGTTAATCTGTTTCAACTTTTTGAGTATGAAATCGATATTTATCTCCTTCCATATATATATATATATATATATATATTAAAAAAAAGTGCTCTTTAATCTTTATGCTTCTATTTTTCTTTAATTCTACTTTGTACTTTCTCCAAAACTATTTACTATTTAAAATACACAAAGAGAACATTTATGGAAAAAAAAAACTATAGGCAACCGTTTTTAATAAATAAAAGAAACAAGGCATGAGAAAACATTCATAAAGAAGTATATAAAAGTTAAATTACAAATTAACAAATATATATATATATATATATAAAAAAACAATTTTGACCATTTATTTACACATTGACGGTTGACCACCATCCACCGTCAAATTCCGTTGTTAACGGTCTCATGGTCTCTACCATGCGATAAAATCACTGCCGTTCATTTGTAAAAGAAGCCAGAAATGAACGGTAGAAATTTATCGGAAAGACATGAGCACACGTGGCATGCAAGTATTCTAGCAAAATAAAACGGCGAAGAATAATGCACCGTCCACAAACTACGAGCATTCACCGACAAGTCGATCATGACTTGCTCCTTCCACAAACGACACGTAGTTAAATTAACTAATACTTTTTTGAAATAAAATACATTTGTAATAATTGAAGTATGTACTCTAATTCCCTTTAAACAAAGAAAAGACTATGTACTCTAATTTCAATTTCGAATCTATATTTAAAAATTGTAAATCATATTCATTTTAGTTTATGAAATAATAAATTTATTAATTATATAAAATAAGATTGATTAAAACGATGTTTAGATTATTGAGAGTCGGTGCGCCTTATTTTATTTAATTTATTTTAATTTTAGAATTACGAGCTCAAATTTAAAAATTAATATTTAATTTTTATTTTATTTTAGAATAATTGTACCTTCTACTTCCATGGAATTTGTTAGTCAATAGGATTAATTTAAAATGTGCATATATTGATGGAAGAATTAATATTTTAGTTTTTATGTATATTTAATTTTTAAAATAATATATATAGAGAGAGATGAAACTGAAAGTCGTTATAATCCTAAAAAAAGTACAAAAATTAAATGTATGTATTATATTATATTATGACATATACTTTTCTTCTACGTAGCACCATTAGCTTTATTTATTCCCATTTTATAACTAATTGCTGCAGGTCAAGTGATAAGGATTGACTAGGTACCTAAATATAATGAAATAATAGAATAGAAGAAATTCAACTATAAATTAATAACAATTTAAATTCTGCATTAATACGATTCTTAATAATCTTCAAAACCACTTTCGATAAATTGTTCATCGACATATGCTTTAATGATTATTTGATCGTATTTATAACCTATCTGAATTATTATTTTTTTTTATTTTTTTTGAAGCCAGACCTATCTGAATTATTAATTATAGTGTATACACAGATATAAATATCTTGATCAAGTGTTTCAAAAAAAAATATATATATATATATAATATATATATATATATATATATCTTGGTTGAAACAAAATTATTTTGTCCATGGTATATGCACACACTTTTAACTAAATAAATACTTTTATAGCATAAAATTTATGGTATGTTTAATAATTATTTAATTTTTTGTTTTTGATTTTTAAAATATAAATTTATTTCTATTTAATTTTTATATTTTACTTCATTATTTCTACAATATATTTTTATTTGTTCAATTAGATGAATATTAACTAACTTTTAGAACAAAAATAAAAATTTAAAAAGTATTTTTTTTGTTTTTAAATTTTGTTTTGATTTCTATAAATTTGAATAAGAGGTAGACATTCAAATATATGATAAGATAGTTGTTATAGGTTTAAATTTAAATATAACAAATCAAATTACTATGAAAGGAATACGTAATTATTCTCTGTTTTTTTTTTCTTGATCGTCTCGTTTAAACTACTTTCAATTATGGGCACACAACTCAATAAGAGCCTACCCACTTTATTCTATTAGATGTCTCTATGAGAATTAATTTCAAAATGTATGAGAAAAATAAATTATATATTTGATTAAGATTGGACATATTCACTTTTTCTAACTTAACCTACTTTATCAAGATAATATATATATATATAACTTTTTAAATTTGCTGTTCTTCAGTCATATCTCAATTTATTTATTTATTTATAATTAAATTTAATACTTATTTGAATTTAATGTAATCTAACATTATATTAAAATAGTATGAGATCTTTCCGACAAAATACTTTTTTTAAATAAATTATTTTATGTGTGATACTATCACTATGCGTGGCCCCGAACAAGAATATGGGCCGCTAGGTTATATCTTAAGGGGCCAAACACAGTGGTCAAACAACCCATTTGTTGGTCAAATCTGCCTTGCTAATCAAACAATCACGTTCATTAATTATTATATGCGTTCAAATTTATGACCACTCCAAATTTTAGGGAAAACAATTCACTATGTATATATATACATTTTAAAGAAACAATTCACTATATAAATGAAAGTAACTCGTAAAAATTATTTTTTAAGTATATGAATACCATAGATAGATTAATTTCATGCTCATCTCATAAAAATAGATTAGATGAGAATTTTGGAAAAATATGACAAGATAACGAATGTGTAGAGGATGTTTAAAAAATATGGCCTATGCAAGTCTCAAACCTGTGACTTTCACATTATTAGCATGACACTTTAAACAGCTGAGCTAATACACAAATTGAAATGTTGCCTATCAAACTAATTTAATGTACTCTATGTTAAATTTGTCATCGATATAATTAATTTTTTTTGAAAAATTGTGGTGGATAGTCACTTTTGGGAAAATAATTACAAATCTAGTCATATTTCAAAATATTTGTAAATATATTTTTATTTTAAATTTAATTAATAATACCTTTTAAAAATGTTGAATATACCCCTTGTTTTCCTTTTTCCTTTTATTAGACGTTGCCATTCCGTTTTTTTTTTTTTTTTTTTTTTAAATTACATTTGATTGAGCGCATTGTCACTTGTTTCTTTTATAAATCTTCATTTTTACTTCATCTTTTTTTATCATTCTTTTTATTATTTTTTTCCTTTTATTTTCCTTCAATTTTTCTTTTTCTCTTCTAAATCTTCATTTTTACTTCATCCTTTTATCTCTTGGAGTGAACTCAATTTTTAGGTTTCATGCTCTAAATGTTAAATTGTCTAAAATAAAAAAACAATTAGGAAATGAATTATTCTAGCAAAATAATTAACAAAAAATGGTCAAACTTGAAAATATTTATATATATAATATATATAGTTATTAATACAGTTTAATATTGTATTATTAATACTTACTAATACAATATTAAAAGATTAATACAATATTATATAGATTATTAATACAATATGAATTAACTAAAAAAAATTATAAATATAATCAAATTTATAAATATTTTCATCTCTAGTTATAAATACGGTGCAATATTGTATTATTAATATTCAATAATATAATATTAAATTATTAATACACTATGAATTAATACAATACAAACTATTCTAAAAGAATAATTACAAATATAATCAAATTTGAAAATATTTTCATCTATACTTATAAATAAAGTTCAATGTTTTTTTATTAATACTTATTAATACAATATTATGTATTATTAATACAGTATGAACTATATTCTAAGAAAATAATACTCACTAATACATTATTAAACTATTAATACAGTATTATTTGCAACTATAGTCAAATTTAAAAATATTTACATATATAATTATTAATACAGTTCAATATTGTAATACTTACTCATACAATATTAAATAATTAATATAGTATTATATGTATTATTAATACAATATGAATTAACTATTTTTTTTTTTATAAATATAGTTAAATTTATAAATATTTGCATCTATAGTTATAAATACGGTGCAATATTGTATTATTAATACTCACTAATACAATATTAAATTATTAATATAATGTTATGTATTATTAATACAATACAAACTATTCTAACAAAATAATTACAAATGTAATTAAATTTGAAAATATTTTCATCTATACTTATAAATAAAATTCAAGATTATTTTATTAATATTCATGAATATATTATTATGTATTATTAATACAGTAAGAACTATATTCTAACAAAACAATACTCATTAATAAATTATTAAACTATTAATACAATATTATTTGCATCTATATTCATAAATACGATTCAATATTGTCCTAAAAAAATACACTGAATATTGTATTATTAATTCTCATTAATACAATATTATTTATTATTAATACAGTATTACGCATTATTTATATAGTATTATTAATACAATATTGTGTATTATTGCAGTATTATGTATTATTAATTGTTATAAATACTTATGACTATAATTGTTAAATTTGTTTAAAATTACCATATTTGTAATTACGGTATGAATTTGACAAATATTTTTAAGTTTCACAAAACAATATACATAAATCCTTATTTATTTATTAATACATGATTAAATATTTTGTGAAATTACCATCACTTTTTTCTCACACATTTTTTTCTTTTAGTTGGAAAAATGATGACTTTTTGTACCTAATCTTTCTTAATTTTTTTTTAAAAAAAACAAAGTTCATTGCAAAAGTTTATTACATGTTCACACATATTATTTATAGATTATAAATGTATTAAACTTTGAAACCATGATTATTTCTTTAATACTATATATTCATAAAATTATTATTAAATAATATAAATAAATATAAAGTTGATTAATTAATATTCATATATAAGATAAATACATATAAATATAGAATATATTAGTGATGAAATATAACAATAATTCGGTATTTATACTCAAATAAGAAAATACAGTGCTATAACACCCATCAATATCACAAAAATAATACAAATCTATAAATTCTTATTTATTTGAAACTCGTATTTATTATTAATACACGATTAAATTCTTTGTGTAATTGAAAAAAAACAAAACAACTAAAAAAAGAGAAATAAAAACTTTATTAAGTTTCATAAAGGAGATGAAAAAAAAAAGCTATAAAACCCACGTTTCTAGAAGAAGCGCAAAGCTTATTTTAAATGTTGAGGTAAGGAAGAAGGGTATTTATGTATTTTTACCATAAAAGGAAATTTTTATTAAAACACGGAGGTTTAGATTTGCAAAATTTTCTGCTTATCAATAGTTTTGTAAATATTTTCTTTATGCAGCTTAGTATTGTAAAAAGCCCATTTTTTTTCCAGTTTAAATTTCTGTAATATCTATGTGCATTCAATTATATTCTCTTAGTATTTATCTATTTGTAAAAAAATGAAACGAGAGATCATAACAATTCAAATTAATTAGGCAACATTTCTACATTTTTTTAATATATATATATAAAAGGACATACTATGGCTGGAAATTTGAAGGATATGTGTCATGTGATGCGCTTATTTATAGCTGGTAGTTTCACATTGCTGTGATGTTGAATTCAGATGGATATGCGAAAGAATTCTCGGAGATTTTTGAAGTTTACGAGACATATCGTTTGAGCCTACAATAGTTAGATGTTAAGATAATACGTACAAAATTAATTTATAAGTAGACGATTATTATGGATTGAACTCAACATTTTAAAATTTTTAAGGTCTCTTTAACCACTAAATCACTAATGATGATTCTCCAAATTGGGGGGTTGGAAGTTGATTAGAACCAATTTTCAATTTTGATTTTTTTTGGACATCATGAATGTTTGTTTTGGTACACAAATAATTGATATATATTTTTAACTATTTCTGTGAGACAAATCGCCATACTTTATTATTATGGACCTTAAAAAATTTGGTAACAACTAAAATAAAAATAAATAATCATTCTGAATTAATAGACTTTAGAAAATAAAAAAACATAAAAAATAATTATAGACTTTGTAAAAAAAAAAAACATAATAAATCATTATAGACTTTGTAATGGGTGGCCCCATATTTGGGAGGATTGATGCTGATTTTTGGTGACAACTTCTGCGAGGATAGTTTCTTTTGGGTGGTAGGCTTATTTCCTCTAGAAAATTTAAGATTGTAATTGTTTGGAGGTTTTGTCGTGATTAATATATATATATATATACGAGCACCATGAAAATAAGTATATAAAAACAAAAACAAAAAAAAGGCACAAAAATATAGCTCAACAAAATTGAACTCAAACAAAAAAACGGCGTATTAATTTCTTATATACTTTTTCCATGTCATCATAATAGCGTATAGAGTTTAAAATCAATAATCGAGTAAAATCAATAAAAATATAATTTGAAGAGATTATAAATTTAAATCACACGCTTTAAATATTGTTAATTTTTGAAAAAAACTGATAATTATCTACTTTTTTTTTTTTTAAAAAATGATAATTATCCTAGAGTAACCTATTAATTAAGAAAATTTTAAAGAATTAAAGATGTAATGTAATAATATTAAAAAAATATGTTTTCTATCAAATTTTTTTGACTTTTTTTTTTTTGAAATCTCAATATTATAAAATTAAGCATATATTTTATGATAAAATGAAGGTACAAGTCTTAACATAATTTGTATTTTGAAATTTGGAAAAGGCAATCTGGATGCAATACTTTGACTTTTTAATCCTTGTAACAATATTTTTAAATTTAATATTTCCACAAGGGATCGTGCGCGGGTCCCTCATAATATTACTTAATCACAAAGCTAAATTTGAGGAATAATAAAAAGAAAAAGAAAAAAAGAAAACTGCGGGTGCAATTTCAAACCAAGCGGGTCTTTAGTCAACCTTTCCTTCACTCAAATAAATAATTAATTCTTTCTCAAAATAAATAAATAATAATAATACTTAATTCACAAACTCCAAACACAGGTGGCCAATGCTCGTTCGACAGCTGGATTTTTTTTTTTTTAATATAAACGACCTTTTTCTCAAAATGTCGAAACAAAGGCATGTGATTTTCAATTTCGAGGCTTTGAATTCGTCTTCCTTTTCGAATTTTAGGGTTCTCCTGCTTTTATTCCATTTTTCAAAACTCGCTTTTACTTTTATTTACGACATTTCCACTAAAGTATAAATGATCAACCAAAATAATTATTCAAAACAAAAAAGAAAATAAAAAGATTAACCAAAATAAGAAATAAATACCATTATTTTGAAACAGTTTTTTTAGATCCATATGTATTTTATTTTTTATATGAGTGAGAATTGAGCCAGATTTACAACTTTTATATATATATATATATATAGATTATACGGACAAGTAATATGAATTCAATTTATAATTTTTTGATTTTCAAAGTTTCTTAGTTTATAGGTTAACATATGATGATTATTTTAGACTTGTATATTTCTTTGTATCTTTTGATGATCACCGATTACATGTATCTGTGACTATAAAGTAAAAATGAACTAATACAAAACTAGATAACCAATCAATCCATACTATTCATATTTTAAGATTTAATAGTAATATTTGAACTCGGTAATTTCTTAAAATTGTAAGAAAGGAAGTAGGTAATATATATAAACTACACCACCAAGAAAGGAAAGCTTGTCAGAAAAGAGAAACTAACGAAGAATACACACCATTAACCTTAACCGAAGCACTCTAACAACCATCAATGAACAAAGTCGAACTCCACTAAGACCCCTAAACAACTAAAAAAAATTACTCAATAATGCTCATAAAGAAAACCCAAGACTGTATATTGAAGTGTCCTAAACATTACTCACATTTATCTCTCTAAAAACAAGTATAACATATGTAATTAGAGTTCAACAACATCCATTTCAACTCAATCCAAACTTCAATTAATTCTATTAATTCACTTTAATTAAATAATCCATAGACTTTGATCCTTAACTTCAATCATTAAATCTTAACTACCATTATTTTTTAGTTGAAAGATGAAGTTCAAATTCTCCATTTATTTAGTTTGAAAAGTTAACTAGTGTAGATTAGCATTATTGGGGGAAATGGTAATGATAAAAGAGAGTATAGTGGAGAATACATATGAGAATAATAATTGTTTATATTTGGGATGAATGTAATGATTATGAGAGGAAGGATTATTTGTATTTTAGATAATCGTAATGATTATGAGAAAAATAAAAGGGCAAAGAAAATGGTAATGATTAAAGTAATGATTATGAGAGGAATTATTATTTGTGTTTAAAATAATGATTTTTTTTTTTTTTTTTTATAGTTTAAATTGGGGGAGGGAGATTACGAATACCGACTCTTTAAAGGTTCGAACCCGTGACGCTGGTGTTGAACTGGTTTACAACCAAACAATGAAACTATTGTATCACCGACTCTTTCGGTCTATTTAAAATAATGATATTGATTATGAGAAAAATAAAATAATGAATATAATGTGAATAAAAAATAGTGATGTGATGTATAAAAAATTATTGGAGAGAAAAAAGTAATTAGAAGGAGAATGAAAAAATTAATTATTAAAAAATGTGATTATGAAGATAATGATTTAGGTGTCTCAAAACACGAAGAATCATTCTCATTTCCATTCTTCTCATTATTTCCCAAACACTACCTAATATATAACTTCACAAAAACTAGGACACTTTTCTATATTTGCATTTTTGTTAAAAAATACTATATTTATGAGATTTATTTTTGTTACCTTGGCAAAGACTCCGAACATTTAATTCAATACAACAGAATTAAGGGAAAAAAATAATACTAATTATAGATATTTTGAAGATCACAAGAGGATGAAAATGATACGAAACGACGAGATGATATGAACAAAACGACAACCAAAACCAGGAGTCTTCTTCTTCTTCTGCTCAGCCTCCATTTCTGAATCCGATACTCCCAAAGCTTTTTCTTCAAAAACCTCTCTACTCCGGCGAAACCTGAACTGATTCACAACCAAATCGGAGTTTCTGTATCGAATCCGGCCGCCATTTCAATGCCATGAGTACTCGCCAGCGACCTCCGCCGGCCGACGAGAACGAACCCTACAACATAATCCCGATCCACAATCTCCTCGCCGACCATCCTTCACTTCGCTTCCCCGAGGTACGCGCCGCCACTGCTGCCCTACGCGCCGTCGGCGACCTCCGGAAGCCGCCGTATGTCCAATGGCTCCCTCACTTGGACGTCCTCGATTGGCTTGCGCTTTTCTTTGGATTTCAGAAGGACAACGTTCGGAATCAACGGGAGCATATTGTGCTTCATTTGGCTAATGCTCAGATGCGCTTAACTCCTCCCCCTGACAACATCGATACTCTTGACGCTACCGTTTTGCGGCGCTTCAGGAGGAAGCTGTTGAAGAATTACTCCAATTGGTGCTCGTATTTGGGGAAGAAATCGAATATTTGGATCTCAGATCGTCGCGAGGCGGATCAGCGCCGCGAGTTGCTGTACGTTTCGTTGTTCTTGCTTATTTGGGGTGAGTCTGCGAATTTACGCTTTGTTCCTGAATGTATTTGTTATATTTTCCATAATATGGCTATGGAATTGAACAAGATTTTGGAGGATTATATTGATGAAAATACTGGTCAGCCTATACTGCCCTCTTTATCTGGTGAAAATGCTTTTCTGAATTGTGTTGTTAAGCCTATTTACGAGACCATAAAAGCCGAGGTCGAGTGTAGCAAAAATGGTACTGCGGCCCATCGTGTTTGGAGGAACTATGATGATATTAACGAATACTTTTGGAGTAAGAGGTGTTTTGAGAAACTCAAATGGCCCATTGATGTAGGTAGTAACTTTTTTGTGACTTCTAGCACTAGTAAGCATGTGGGCAAGACTGGATTTGTTGAGCAAAGGTCTTTTTGGAACTTGTTTCGAAGCTTTGATCGGGTATGGATCATGTTAATTCTGTTTCTTCAGGCTGCAATTATCGTTGCTTGGGACGGGAGGCAGCCGTGGGTTACATTGAGAGAGCGAGATGTCCAAATTAAGCTTTTGAGTGTGTTTTTCACTTGGAGTGGCTTGAGGTTTCTGAAGTCATTGCTCGACGCAGCGATGCAGTATAGTTTGGTTTCGAGGGAGACTTTGGGCCTTGGAGTGAGAATGGTGATGAAATCCATTGTTGCTGCTGTATGGACTATCTTATTCGTAGTTTTTTATGTGAGGATTTGGACGCAGAGGAGCCGAGATAGAGATTGGTCTAGACAGGCTAACAAGGACGTGAGCAATTTTCTTATTGCTGCAGCCGTCTTTGTTGTTCCAGAGGTTATGGCTTTGGCTCTTTTTATCATTCCATGGATTAGTAATTTTATGGAAGAGACCAACTGGAGGATCTTTTATATGTTATCCTGGTGGTTTCAGAGCAGGACTTTTGTCGGCCGTGGGTTGAGGGAAGGCCTAGTGGACAATATTAAGTACAGCTTGTTCTGGATTCTGGTGCTTGCTACAAAGTTCACCTTCAGTTTTTTTCTGCAGATCAAGCCCATGATGGCCCCAACAAAAGCATTGTTGCAATTGAGGGATGTGACTTATGAGTGGCATCAGTTCTTTTCAAGGAGTAACAGATTTGCGGTCGTTTTACTTTGGCTTCCTGTTGTCTTGATCTACCTCATGGATTTGCAGATTTGGTATTCAATCTACTCCTCTTTTGTTGGGGCAGCTGTTGGGTTGTTTGATCACTTGGGTGAAATACGAAATATCCCACAGTTGAGACTGAGGTTCCAGTTCTTTGCCAGTGCAATTCAGTTTAATCTAATGCCTGAAGAGCAGCTTCTTAATGCCCGGGGGACGCTGAGGAGCAAGTTTAAAGATGCTATTCATCGGTTGAAGCTTAGATATGGTCTTGGCCACTCTTATAAGAAGCTTGAATCTAACCAGGCTGAGGCAACCAAGTTTGCTATAATATGGAATGAGATAATAACTATTTTCAGGGAAGAAGATATTGTCTCTGACCGCGAGGTTGAGCTATTGGAGTTGCCACTGAATTCTTGGAACATTAAAGTTGTTCGCTGGCCATGTTTCCTTCTTTGCAATGAGCTATTGCTTGCACTCAGTCAGGCCAAAGAATTAATAGACGCTCCTGACAAATGGCTCTGGCATAAGATATCAAAGAATGAGTATAGACGATGTGCAGTCATCGAAGCCTATGAATCTATTAGGCATTTTCTACTCCAGATTCTTAAGCATAATTCTGAAGAGAAATCAATTATGACAGTTTTATTCCAAGAGATTGATCACTCTATCGAGACCGAGAAGTTCACAAAAACATTCAACATGAATGCATTACCAGAGCTTCATACCAAGTTGATCAAATTTGCTGAGCTATTGAATAAACCTAAGAAAGACACTAACCAAGTTGTGAACACTCTACAGGCTCTTTATGAAATTGCTACTCGAGACTTTTTCAAGGAGAAGCGAAGTGGTGATCAACTAAGAGCTGATGGATTGGCTCTCCGTAACTCAACCTCAACCACTGGACTTCTCTTTGAGAATGCTGTTAAGTTTCCTGATGTTAGTAATGAGAGCTTTTACCGCCAGGTTCGCCGTTTGCATACTATTCTTACCTCTCGGGACTCAATGCATAACATACCAATAAATCTTGAGGCTAGGCGCCGACTTGCTTTTTTTAGTAACTCCTTATTCATGAACATTCCTCATGCACCTCAAGTTGAGAAAATGTTGGCTTTCAGTGTTTTGACCCCCTACTACACCGAGGAAGTATTGTACAGCAAAGAACAGCTTCGCACGGAAAATGAAGATGGAATTTCAATTCTGTATTATTTGCAAACAATTTATGTTGATGAATGGAAAAATTTCTTGGAGCGTATGCATCGAGAAGGGATGGTGAAAGACAGTGAAATTTGGACGGACAAGTTAAGAGATCTTAGGCTTTGGGCGTCATTTAGGGGTCAGACACTAACCCGAACTGTGAGAGGAATGATGTATTATTATCGAGCCCTCAAGATGCTGGCATATTTGGATTCTGCTTCAGAGGTGGACATTAGGGAAGGATCACAAGAACTTGGTTCTATGAGACAAGAAGGTAGTGTTGATAATGTTGCCTCAGAAAGGATACCTTCAAGTAGGAGCTTAAGTAGAACAGGCAGTTCAGTAAGTTTGCTTTTTAAAGGCCATGAGTATGGGACTGCTTTGATGAAATATACTTACGTGGTTGCCTGTCAAATCTATGGGACACAAAAAGCCAAAAAAGATCCTCATGCTGAGGAAATTTTATATTTGATGAAAAATAACGAGGCCTTGCGGGTTGCCTATGTCGATGAGATTTCTACAGGGAGAGAAGAGAAAGATTACTACTCTGTCCTGGTAAAATATGATCATCAACTAGAGAGGGAAGTGGAGATTTACAGGATAAAGTTGCCTGGACCCTTGAAGCTTGGAGAGGGTAAGCCGGAGAACCAAAATCATGCTATTATCTTTACACGTGGTGATGCACTGCAAACAATTGATATGAACCAAGACAATTATTTTGAGGAGGCACTCAAAATGAGAAATCTCTTGGAAGAATATGGGCGCAATTACGGAATCAGGAAGCCCACTATCTTGGGAGTTAGAGAGCATATTTTTACCGGTTCTGTTTCATCACTTGCGTGGTTTATGTCAGCTCAGGAAACTAGTTTTGTCACATTGGGTCAACGGGTTCTAGCTAACCCATTAAAGATTCGTATGCATTATGGCCATCCGGATGTGTTTGATCGTTTCTGGTTCATGACTAGAGGTGGAATCAGTAAAGCATCCAGAGTGATTAACATCAGTGAGGACATATTTGCTGGCTTTAATTGTACGCTGCGTGGAGGTAATATTACACACCATGAATACATCCAAGTAGGCAAGGGTAGGGATGTTGGATTGAATCAGGTGTCCATGTTTGAAGCCAAGGTTGCTAGTGGAAATGGGGAGCAAATTCTCAGTAGAGATGTATACAGGTTGGGCCACAGGCTCGACTTCTTCCGTATGTTATCGTTCTTTTACACTACTGTTGGATTCTTTTTCAACACAATGATGGTAACATTAACTGTATATGCGTTCTTATGGGGGCGGCTTTATCTTGCTCTAAGTGGTATTGAAAATGCAATCGCAAGTGAATCTAATAATGGGGCACTTGCTACAATTTTGAACCAGCAGTTCATCATCCAACTTGGTCTTTTCACTGCACTGCCAATGATTGTAGAGAACTCGCTTGAACATGGTTTCCTTGAATCAATCTGGGACTTTTTGACCATGCAACTCCAGCTTTCATCTATATTCTACACATTTTCAATGGGAACTCGTTCTCATTATTTTGGAAGAACAATTCTTCATGGTGGTGCAAAGTATCGGGCCACAGGCCGTGGTTTTGTTGTGCAGCACAAGAGTTTTGCAGAAAACTATAGGCTTTATGCTCGCAGCCATTTCATTAAAGCAATTGAACTTGGTTTGATTCTTATTGTTTATGCATCACATAGTGCAGTATCTTCAGACACATTTGTTTATATTGCCATGATCTTGACAAGTTGGTTCCTCGTAGCTTCGTGGTTGTTGGCTCCGTTTGTATTCAATCCTTCTGGTTTTGATTGGTTGAAGACTGTGTATGACTTTGATGAGTTCATAAGCTGGATATGGTACCGCGGCAGCATATTTGCAAAAGCTGAACAGAGTTGGGAAAGATGGTGGTATGAAGAGCAGGATCATTTAAAGACAACTGGGTTTTGGGGAAAGGTCATGGAGGTAATCTTAGACCTCAGATTCTTCTTTTTCCAGTTTGGTGTTGTATATCAGCTTGGAATTTCTGCTGGCAGTACGAGTATTGCTGTTTACCTGCTGTCATGGATATACGTGTTTGTCGCCTTGGCAACTTATGTGGTTGTAGCATATGCTCGGGATAAATATGCTGCAAAAGAGCACATCTACTTTCGGCTTGTCCAATTCCTCGTTATTATACTTGGGATAGCCGTTATAGTCGCCTTGCTAGAATTCACGTCATTTAGATTCCTTGATATCTTCACTAGTTTGTTGGCGTTTCTTCCCACGGGATGGGGATTATTGCTTATTGCCCAAGTACTCCGGCCTTTCCTCCAGTCAACCATACTTTGGGAAGTTGTTATTGCTGTGGCTCGATTCTACGATATATTGTTTGGAGTTATCGTCATGGTTCCCGTGGCAGTGCTATCATGGTTACCTGGGTTTCAGTCAATGCAAACGAGAATCTTATTCAATGAAGCTTTCAGTAGAGGCCTTCGAATATTTCAGATTGTTACTGGGAAAAAATCCAAGGTCGATCAAGATTGAGGTAATTGCTTTCTCTCCATTCTAATATCAATTGCCAATAGGCTGCATTGATATAGAATTCATCTCTATTCAGTTGACAATGTTTTTGAAATGATAACCGATCATGAAAAATTCTCTATCTATTTCAGGGTTAGAACGTTAGCAGATGTAGAAAAATCAAACGACACGATAGCTCATGTTTGTTCTTTCATCCTTCGAACGCCAAAATTACTTTGCCTCATTAGGCAGGTTTGATATCTCTCTTATGATGATATTTGGTTTGCATTTCATATTCGTGTATGGATCAATCAGCTTTTCATAGGTAAATTTGTTGGTAATTTTGGAAAAGTTTTATGTATTATATGATTATATCCTTCTCCCACAACACGGTTACACTCACACGGAAGAATTCGTTGTAATAGATTCATATTATCTGATGATTGCTTGAGTTATTGCCATTTTTTCTTCTTTGTAAAATCCAGTGATTTGCTTCTACTTATTGAGATTTTAGATACATTTTTGCAGTAAATCCTGACATCTGCCTTCTTTTCCAGACTCTGTTTTGTTGATGAACAATCATTTAATGGTGGAGAAAAAAGTGTTCTTGTTGCTTTTCATTAGGGTTCATTTTGAATTTGAAGTTTTCAAAGGGACCGGGAAAACTCTCTCATGAAAATTTATTTTCCTGCATTTTTTCCATCTAAACTGAAACAGAGCAAAGTCTCTGTTTTCTCATCCCTTTCTTGAAGAAGAGTCAATGTGTCTTTATTGCTTCTTTTTAAGAACCACAAAAAACCATTTGAATTTTTCTCATTTTCCTGCATTTTCCAACACCATCCAGACAAAAATAGACTTGTTTATCTTTCTCTCTCTCAATCCTGGACTGTCCGGATCAATTTGCGCACATTTCGACTAATGTCACGAGACATACTGACCCTATAACATTTGGATGTCAAAGACTTGTTTCTCTGCAACTCATCTTCTGATGATCAGTTTGCGCACACTTCGACTAATGTCACGGGACATACTGTCTGATAGGGGTGCACAAATGAACCGGTAACCCGAGGAACCCGAACAACCCAACCCGAAATGTTAGGGTTGGGTTGGGTTGCAGATAAGTGAACCAGAAATTTCGGGTCGGTTTGCAGGTTCACTAATTTTGGTTTGGTTCGGTTCAACCTGAATCGAACCAAATATATATTAAATATTACATTCATTACAAAGTAGACATGCTGGTGCAGTGGTTATGTGTTGGCCAGCTTACTAATGGGCCCAGGTTCAAGCTATATTTTTCTTCTTACAATTTTTTTCAATAAAAAAATGTGTTGGTGTAAACCGAGGAACTCAACCCGAAAATATAGGGTGTTGGGTTGGATTGTCTTTTTAATTGGGTTGAGTTGGGTTGAAAAAGTGATGAACCCGAAAATTTGGATTGAATTGAAAACCCCCCTCAATCTAATTCAACCCAACCCATGTATACTCCTACTTTCTGACCCTACAATATTTGGATGTTAAAGACTTGTTTCTCTGCAATCTTCCGTTTTTTTTTCGGGAAAATGTTTATTTCACAAATTCTCAATGCATCTTTGTTTAGACCTATCTTTAGCTCGACCAGCTTGTAAGTAATTTTTTTTTTTGAATTGGAATTTAATTTCTGCGTTCTTTAAAATTTAGAGTGATATTTAGAGTTAAAAGTTTAGTTCATATAATTTCAAAATTATGATGTGAATTAAGTGATTGATCATATAGTTACATCCACATACATAATACAACTACAATCCATAATTCTATTTTTTTTTAAATTTTCGAGATTAAATTTATAATTCATTAGAGAATTATTTATTAACCTTTTAGACAATTCCCGAGTTTCAAAGAATGAATATTACCATTTTTGCCATGAGATTTACAATTTCAGATTAAAAACGTTTTTAAATGAATTTTTATCACATCATAATGAATTTGAACTTCAAAGCAGCCCCAACACCAGCCCCTACTGATGATCAATTTCACTTCCATTAAACTGATTCACCCTTGAATAAGTTGCTAACCAGATACATAAAAATACTTCAGAAATCCTCAAGCAAATAGTTACACAATGCCATTATCATGGCATTGATTCTTAGCTTACAACATCTTGGTCCTCGAACTCATTACTTATCGGAATTATGAAGACGACGGTTAGCACGACTTCAAGCCCTCGAGTCTCCAAAGCTAGAGAGGGTTGCTAAGAAGCAAGGCGCTGGCTATAGCCTATAATAATTTTGACTATATTCTGCATGTTAGAGGACTTAAAAGGTAAATATATTATGACATATATTTGCTAAAAAACATTACAGCTGGTACCAGTTCAAGACTTCAAGTATAGTATGGTTTTGAAATTCAATACTATAGGTTAAACTAACTAATCTATTCTGAATATGTATCAACAAAAGAAGCAAAGGGTAGAGAGGCAAAATATAGAGCAGGAACAAATTGAATTTTCTCAAATATTAAGATATAGTCAGATCACCATTTCTCAGCACACATATTTCAATGCTTTTAGTTGTTGGGTCTCTCCCCCAATTCTTGCCAACCTGCATGACTGCTCAATAATAAGCCGATATATCGATTGTCTTTCCCATGGGATGATCCCGAAATCATCATTACTCTCGTCCATTCCTTCAACGAGGAACTGCCATGCTAACGAGCCAGCTCCCGATCGTTTCCTCTTCGCAGACTTGTAAATAACGTCGTAAACAGTTTTGTAAAATCTATCTCTCTGCTCTGGGGTGAAGCCAATGTTCAGATTTGACAATCCAAATTCAGTGAATATGACTGGTTTCTTCAGCACTTTGTCACCATCTTCAATGTGGGAGAGCATCCACTTGGAGACAAATCTCAGCTCGTCTTCAAAATCTTGATCGTGGAACCTAATCGACGCAGTACGTTAGTTTTGTGTTAAATAACAGGCTTAGGAGCATAGACATGATTGATATATTAGGAATTTGAGCTCTTGAAGACAGAATATGTGCAATTGAACATGGCATGCACAGCACAATGATAGCCTACCAAGTTTGCAGATGCGGTTCCAAGCTTACCAGTGGTCGGGATAGATATGAACAGAGGCAAAATCGACGTATGGGATCTCAGAGTTGCGGATGAAGTCAGATCCGAGTCTCGATGCCCACGCTTCCGGGTTCACAGTAGACTTCTTGGGGCTATTTGGACCATAAAATCCCTCCAACCCAACAGTTAGTAAATGCTTCTTGTCTATAGATTTAATGTAAGCTGACATTTCTTCAATCCACTCCTACAATTTCATTCCTCAAAATAAGTTTATGCAATGATATAAACAGGGAAGTGATAAGTTTCACAAGTACAAGATTCCCATAAAATCCCACGCCAAAATCAAAATTGAGCTTTAAAAGACTCACACTGGAGACCTGTAGGTTCAATGAGGTTAAATTTTCATTTGGTTCGACATTCAAAAGTCGGAAAACCCAAAACCTTACAACTTAATTGAGAGGAGTATCAAGATTTGAACCAGAGTCCAATTGTTTCAACTCTCATTTGGCTCATTAAACAAAAGCTTACAACTTACTTGAAGTGTATCGCCCGAAGCATCGGTCATGCAACGTGGCTCATTAATCAGCTCCCATCCAAAGATGGTGGGATCATCTCTATATTCAATTCCAGTGATAGAGTTCTTTCTTGTCAGGACAGTCTGCAAAGTATAGTGTACAATTAGAGCCAGATATAGGTTCACAAAACTGATGTCTTGTACGATAATATTATCTATACACTGCGCTACAAGGACAACCTAGCTATAAGATCAATAAACTTAAAATACTTAGCATATCTTTATGAAGAATTGCCAAAACATGAATGTTATGAAAAGTATAGGACAAACTTATTCTTAAATATGGAATGTACCTTGAGATAATTCTTAAAATAAATCCGTATCGATGGATCGTAGAAGAAGGAATCATTGGAAGAGCTTAAACCAACACCCTCTTGCCATGCCCACTTCACATACTGAGTCTTTCCACCATATGCCTGCAAGTTGTCGACTAAGCTAAGGAGAAGCCTTATCCCATGTTGTCTTGATTCTGCAATGACATGATCCAAAGCCTGTCATCAAGAAGAACCTGTTAAATTTAAGCTCATAACAATACAACTTCACATAGACATTTTAGTAAATAAAAAAATATCGTCAACTAAAACAGATCAATTTTTTTTTTATAAGTGTATGGGTCAGATTACACACACCTCGACTATCCTCATACCACTTGTGATAGGACCTATTTACCCTATGTTAATTATCCCTAAACCCCTTAGATAGTTAGGGAAGTTTCTTTCATATGAAATACTGCTTGAATATTGATTGACTAAGTCATTGAGGGACCTTGAGATAGAGTATTAAAACTCTATAAGCTTGGTCCTGCAATATAAAGAAAACATGTATGCATATTTTAACCATCATGAAATGGCTCAATTGGTCAAAGAAGATCTTAGGGTGCATTAGGTGATGATTTCAATCTATGGTGGCCACCTATCTAAGAATTAATTTCCTACGGGTTTCCTTGGCATCTAAATGTTGTAGGGTCAGGCGGTATGTCCCATAACATTGGTCGAGGTGCGCGAAAGCTGGCCTGGACAGTCACGGATATAAAAAAAAAACATTATTTTCTTGTGTATAGTTTGGATAGTGTGTCCTTTCCCTCGTGAACATTATAAAAGGAAGATACCTGGTTTTTCAATTAGTTCCAGTTCTCAATTTACGAACATAAAACTATATTGTCAGAACTACAAGTTGGCCCTTGACAGAACTACAAGTTATAATGCTTCTTAACCGGCTTACAGCACGTGGGAATTCAAATCATGCTCCATTAAATTCAAACAGCAAAGATACCAGAACCAAACAGGAATCTGACCAACTATTTATTGTCCTTAGTCTAATTAATGTTTTTTAAATAAATCATAATGGCGAAGCCTGTTGTTCCTTTTCCAAGAAACATTATGTGATTTCATAAGTCATTCCATATTTCATCTTGTACAATGACCACCGACACAGCTCTCTGTCGGTGGAAGCACACGGCTTCCATTCTTTGGCCAATGAAGCCTTTCAACCACAGCAGAATCGTTTCATGGGGATGGGGTGTTTAGAGTAAGAGATCAAATCGGGGAGATCGAGAATAATTTTTCTTATCCACGTTTAAGTCGCCGATAATCATTTTCCATAATCACTATTCATCTCTTTCATTATCATTATCCATCTTCCTCAAATTTTCATTTTTTATAACCACTTTTCATTATCCCTTTAAGTAATATTTTTGATATCCGTGAGTGTTTGACAAACTTACGTACAACTCAATTATTTTATAAGACCTATTATTTGACTTTACAATATTTGAATATTAAGAAAATTTGTAGGAAATTATTTACTACATATGTTGCTATCCTGTATTGAATTAGATCTCCAAAGTTCACTTTTGTTCTTCGTAACAATATTTTGTTACGATTATTCTCATAACAATATTTTGTTCTTCCTAATCGTTTTTCTCCACTCCAAACATTGGTAATTTCTATAATTATTTCTCCCATCCCAACTATAGGCAACTCTTTCCGATCTTCTTCCCCTCAAATACAACTAATCATTCTCTCCGTAGCTGTATTCTTCCCATAGTTTTACTACCCGATAATCATTATCATTCCCCATACCCGAAACGCTCCCCTACTGATTCTCAGACCAAAAAACCAAACAAGAACATACAACCAAATCAAAGAAGAGCAAAAACAAAACAAAAGTTCAATAACCAAAAAGAAAATCAATCACAAAAACAACAAGAACAATCTCAAATGTACCAAAAAAAGCAGCACAAAGTAAAGAACCAATACCTTAAAGACTCGTTCATTGAACCTGCCAGGAGAAACCTGAAGGGCATTATAGCCGCCATCATTGAAAGCCCAAGTCCTGCAAACCGTAAGCCCCATCTTCCTCGCCGCCATTAACATAGCTCGGACTCTAGGCTTTCTATATTCCTCAACCGCATGATCCATAAACCAATAAGAATTCCATCCGTTGATATAAAACGCCTTCCCATTCACCATGAACTGCGTTCCATTCCTCTCTACAAACTCCATTTTCAGTGGCTTTGTATCCACAATCTTCAAATCCCCAAACGACAAGTAAATGAAAACCAAACAAGATACAAATCCCAAAATCGGGTAAAACAGCCCGTTCCCAGCCATCAAATACTCAATCGAAGAACACGAAACTAGCAGAAATCGAAAACCCACAAACCAGTAGCTACGATTCCTCAAAATATCAATGGTTTATGGCAATCTGTAGAGAAAAGTCAAAGAACCGATCACACCCAGATGCGATTTCAGAACACTGAATCGCAAGGAAGATGAATGTCGGCAAAATCAGCCGATCTTATTGCTAACCCACAAACCAGTGAGGACGATTCTTCAAGAATCCCAATGTTTATAGCAATCTAAAAACAAAATTCAACAAATCGATCATACCCAGATGCGATTTCGGAACATTGAACAGCAAGGAAGATGAATGTCGGCAAAATCAGCCGATCTTACTGAAAACCCAGATCCCTAATTCAACCACAAATGCAAGGAAATGATTCTTGGAGAAGATTTGAAAGGTGTAATGGGTTAGTAACGATTTCTTGGGGTTTGGGGAATTTATAAAGAGAGAAAGAACAAAGAGGATATGAATTGAAGAAAAAGTAATGAGAGATTAAGCAAAATTAGCAAAAAGGGGTTGAGATTAGAAATGAGTATGGTGGAATGTTGGTATCTTTCTTTCAATGGTTTAAATCTGTAAACCCCCTTTTTTTTTTTTTTGCTAAAGTAAATGGGTTGATTTCAAATTTTCAACAAAACCTGCAGATTTAATTAATCTTCTTTTCATTTTCACCGTTTTTCTGATTTGAAGAAGAAAGGAGCAGGTAATGGTAAATTGCTTGATAATCGCCATTAATTTCTCTTAATGTACAGACAAAGATCACATTAACTCTATAGTCAGACAGAAAGAAAAAACAAATACTGAAATCTGAATTATCCACGTGTTAGAGTTTTTCCTTGTCTCCCACTTTTTTTACCCTTAAAAAAAAAAAATATTTACCTATCAAAATCAAACATTTTTAGCTTTACATTTGAGTGATGCTCAATTTTTTTTTTTTTGAAACCATAGTTCAATTTTAGTTGATGGAGCTGAGAGAAATGTTAATAACCTAATCAGAAGGATGACAAAACTACTTTTAAATCTTTTGCAGCTATTTAGGAGCTTTAATTAGTCATCTAAATGGTTTTTCTTTTCAATGAGGTTTATCCTAATATTGTAACTTTGACCCATGTTTTTGGCAATTAAAGAGGTGTCAAAGGGATTACTTAATTTTCAAATAGATCTTCTTACATTTCTAAGTAAACACCCATTTATCACGGATGTACTTTAATAAATAGGTAAAAAAAAATGGAATCTATGAATTAAATATAAACTTTACTCAAGTTTAATAATATATTTTTTTTTTCAAAAGAAGAAACAATAAAAAAATATTTTTTTTAAGGGAATTTGCGCTGTATGACAAATTTTTTCTAGTATGCATTAGAATTATAGCAACTTTTTAAAAATATTGCAAATATAGCAACTTTTTTTTTATAGATTCTATCAAACACTATTGATGGAGTCTATCAGACATTATTGATGAAGTCTATCAGATATTATTGATGAAGTACATTATTGATGGAGTCTATCAGTCACTATTGATGGAGTCTATCAGACACTATTGATGAAGTCTATCAATCTGATTTTGATAGATTTGTAAATATTTTCAAAAAATTGCTATTTACTCAATTTTTTTTTATCTTATTGTAATATACATGCAAATTCCCATTTTTTTAATGTATATTGCAAACCTATTATTTTTGTTTGGTGCGATCATCACTAATGCACTGGATCCCATCAGAATTTTACAGTTAAGCGTGCTTGAACGAGAGTAGCATTAAGTAGGGGTGAACATGGGTTGGGTTAGGTTGAGGTGATTTTCAATCCAACCCAAAAATCCGGGTTGACCAATTCTCCAACCCAACCCAATTCAATTAAAGACACAACCCAACTCAACCCGACAATTTGGATTGGGTTGGTTCGAGTTTCTCGGATTGTCGGGTTAGTGTGCACCCTTAGTATTAAGTTAGATGACCACATGTGAAGTCTTAATGTTGTACCCCGTTTAATTAAATAGGTTGATAAAAAAAAAAAAAAAAAAAAAAAAAAAAGGTGGTGGTTAGCAGTCCACAAAAGGTAGATGGGGGAAGAAGTAATTAAATAGGTTAAGCTAAAAGAATCCACCTTTGTTTTTAAGATGCCACATTGACAATGCCCATTTATGAGTCGATGGGCTTTTATTTGGTAAATTATTAAGTATTGCTGATTAATTATGGTGAAACTAATAAAAGAAGAACATTAACTAGAAAAGAGGTTTTGATTTTCATATCATTTATTAGAGATTGCTATGATTAATGTTGCCATTAGTGGTTGCCGAAGTAGATCAGTAGAATCTGGCAATTGCTAATTAACACAAAAGTAATGTCTGATTAGTCAGATTTTCTTGATTGAAAAAATGGTAGTTTTTCTTTGTCTAATAAATTGGAAATTGTATAATTCATGAATGGTATTATAATTTTGTCAACATTTAAAAAAAAATAAATAATCAAACATTCAAAAGAAGCGAAGTCGAATGACAATCTTACCACTCTTTCATTTATCTTTTTTCTTCTTATTTTTTTTTTATTTGTTAATAGAAGTTGTTGATCAATGATAAAATATAAAACTAACAATCTTATTAGTTAGTACTGGAATAAAAAAATAAATATAACAAAATATGAATAGAGTTCAACAAAATACAATTTTAAATCATTTAAATTTAAAAAATGGTTGATATAAATAAATTTATTTTAATTTTTGAATTATATTTAATCATTAATTAACTTTTTGGATTAATTATGGATATATAAGAGTAGCAGCTGAATAGCATTCATATCCATCTAAAAAATAAATTCAACATTCTACTTCGAAATCGACATCATATTAAAATAGGTTAAACCACCTATAAATTCAAAATTTTAATTCAACATTTTTTTAGATTTGACAACTTAAAATAATTACCTGATTTAAAAAAAAAACTTATCCATTTCAGAAATAATTTAATAAAAAAATATTTTCTTCTCTGAAATAAAATTTAAAAATCAGATACAAAAATGAATGGAGATTAATGTATATTATTCAAATAATATAATTATTTGTGGCTCAAACAAGAAGATGCTATCAATTACTTCTCTCCATAATGTTGAAGGCCAGCTTGTTAATGGCTATAATATCCTCTTAGGCTCAAATAATGCAAAAAAGGAAAAATAAAATTGAATTTTTCATGAAAGCAGTAATTGTTAATGGCTAAACAGCTCTAACGAATTAGAGGAGTACAAATAATTAGAATAGATTCTACAAAAAAAAAAAAAAAAAAAAAAATTATTAAAATAGAAGTTGTACCAACTTTATTCTAAATTACTTTGAGGCAAGGCCTTTTGAAATTAACCAAACAATTATTAGATTTGGTTGCTGAATCTCAGATTTAATATTTATGTGCATTACTGGCCAAATTATTATAATCCTCCTTCCAAAATTAGGTCAGAGATTTAATCATAAAATAATTGGTGACCCTACTCGTAGGTCTCCAATGTCTAATATTGGTTGGTATAAAGATTACTGAATTAAGACATAAAGGTTTATTATTATTATTATTATTATTAATTTTATTTTTTAATAAACCCAAGCCTATTTATATTATATGTTATTATTTTTTTAGATTAGATTTAAGATTTGTTTGTTTTTTTCTTTTTCTTTTTTCATAAATTAAGTGGATATTCTTAATGATGTTTGAATTATGGGTATGAAGAATGGAATTTGTTTTTTCAAACAAAAACAACTTAACAACTCAAATGCGTGTATATGATCATGAGGTCACAAGTTCGAATCCTATCGATGTTTATAAAAAAATAATAGAAATGATAGATGAAATGATATTTATAGACTATTTTTATGAAGATAAAAATGAAAATTTAGGGGACATTAAACTTGGAGGGTAATAGGATATAAAATTTTCATTTTTATCTTTTTATTTAAGTTTTATTCAAGTTTCAACGTGCAATTACATGAATGCAGAGGAAAACTTATCTTCCATATAAACATTAAAACAACCTTTTTATTAGCTATATCTAACAAGCATATATTAAAATAATATAATAATAATAATAATAAACTATCAATCTATCAATCTATCAACAAAACGTACATTCTTGAAATGAGAAAGAAATAAAAGATATATAGAACATGTTGCAAAATTCTAGAAAATTACACAATCTCATCAAAATAAGATTTTTTTTTTGAGACTACCAAAATAAGTTATGCTTCAACATAAAATATAATTTAAGGGGAGAAAATTATAATAGAAGGGGAAAAATGACACCCAACTTTAAAATATAATCTAATAGTAATTACAACAATTAAGAATGAGAGACTCGAACCTAAAATTTCTTGATTAAATGTACATTGATGTCGTTGAACTAGTGCTTAGATCATAGACTTCAAATCTAGTCATTAAAAATTATTTAAAAAAAAAGGATCAAATCGTGGCAACCAACTCTAATAATTCCTAAAATTGATAGAGATGATAGATAATAGTGAGCTTATCGTCTAATCGACCACAAACGCCAACGAGTTGAACCGTTAGCCAATCCCATTCCACATACCCATCTAAAAAAAACCAAAATAGACCGGAAATTATTGAACCCCAAGCCAAACGCCAAGCAATCCAACCCAAAACAGCACGGCAAAAACGCTGACTTCCTTCAACAAAACTTTGACCACAAACCCCACCATTATCTCTTTACTCATAGCCACCAACCTCCTTCTCGACCTCCCAACAAACGCCAGCAACACCACCACCGCGATCCACGTCACCACTGCCGCAGCCGCCACTGCTACCGCACCCGACGCTATCGCAAACCAAACCAATAACCCAACCACCACAACCGCATTGCAACTCCGAACCAAACCAAACGTAATCACCCCACATCCAAACGCCACTGCCCACAACTTCGGTCGAAAAAACCACAGTTGGGTTTTGTCGACCGTCATCGATAGAGTGAAACTCCAATTTTTCGATTACTCAAAAAAAAAATAATTTAAAGCTGGATTGATTTTACTAATTTTGGGTTGCTTTTTTTTTTTTCTTTTTTTTTCTTTTTTTTTTAAAATGTAATTGGAGATGGGGAAATTTTGAAGTGGGTATATGAAATTGAGAGTGAAATAACGTGTGGGAATGAGTGAAGAAATAATTAAATGGGGTTTTTGGGATTGGAGAAAAATAGTCGATTACTTCAACTGTAATGACGGCTCTAGCCTTTTCTTTTATGGGTCACTTTTGTTTTTACTTTTTTTTTTTATACACAATTTCTATCCGCTGCTCACGTCTAATTAAATTTATTTAATCTTGTAAAATTTTAAATCAAACTTCATTACCATCATAATAAATAAATAATTCTTCTAAGCATCAATTTCAACCATTTTTTTACATTTCACTTCAAAACACAAATTTCCATAAAGTTTTTCTTACCTCTCCTTTCTAAAACACAAATTCTCAAACTCTTCCCCTTCATCTTTTCTCCCCTCATAACTCCAAAATTCAATCACCCTTAATAGAGAAACAAAGATTTGCAAACTTTAAACAATATTTCTACATTTTCGAGTGACTATTTTATCATCATCTCATTAGTATGGAATATGTTTCTTACGAACACATCAAAGAATAGAAAGGGAGTTCCAAAGCCAAAATCTATGAATCAATATTGAACTACTCATCTATCTGAGAAAAGGAAAAAAAAATGTTTAAAAGAAAGTAAAAAAACCACAAACTTATTAAGCATTACTTCAAAAATCAAGAATTTCAATCTTCACTATCTACTCCACGAAAAAAAAAGTAATAAAAAATGATGTGAGGTGGATCGAACAAGCGACCTTCAGATCTTCAGTCTGATGCTCTCCGAACTGAGCTATCCCAGCTTGTTGCTTGAAAAACCGCAAACTTATTAAGCATCACTTCAGAAACCAAGAATTTCAATCTTCACTATCTAGCTCCACATATAATACAATCTTCAAAAAATGTAAAAAAAAAAAAATTATAAATGCGGTGAGCGTGGATCAAACACGCGACCTTCAAATCTTCAGTTTGACGCACTCCCATCTGAGCTATCCTCGCTTGTTGATTTAATTAACCGCAAACTTATTAAGCATCACTTAAGAAACCAAGAATTTCAATCTTCACTCCTAGCTCCACATATAACACAATCTTCAAAAAATGTAAAAAAAAAAGGTAATTATAAATACGATGAGCGTGGATCGAACACGCAACCTTCAGATCTTCAGTCTGACGCTCTCCCAACTGAGCTATCCCCGCTTGTTTCTTTAAAAAATCGTAAACTTATTAAGCATCACTACAAAAACCAAGAATTTCAATCTTCACTATCTAGCTCCACATATAACACAATCTTCAAAAAAATGTAAAAAAAAAGTAATTATAAATGCGGTGAGCGTGGATCAAACACGCGACCTTCAGATCTTCAGTCTGATGCTCTCCCAACTAAGCTATCCCCGCTTGTTTCTATAAAAAACCGCAAACTTATTAAGCATCACTACAGAAACCAAGAATATCAATCTTCACTATCTAGCTCCACATATAACACAATCTTAAAAAAAAATGTAAAAAAAAAAAGAAGTAATTATAAATGCGGTGAGCGTGGATCGAACACGCGACCTTCAGATCTTCAGTCTGATGCTCTCCCAACTGAGCTATCCCTTCTTATTGCTTTAAAAAACCGCAAATTTATTAAGCATCACTTCAGAAACCAAGAATTTCAATATTCACTATCTAGCTCAACATATAACACAATCTTCAAAAAATGTAAAAAAAAAGTAATTATAAATGCGATGAGCCCGATCGAACACACGACGTTCAGATCTTCAGTCTATCGCTCTCCCAACTGAGCTATCCCCGCTTGTTGCTTTAAAAACCGCAAACTTATTAAGCATCACTTCAGAAACAAAGAATTTCAAGTATCCCACATCGCTAAGAAGAGGGGAAGATCTTGGGTTTATAAGGAGGGGACAACACCTCCATTGATGTGAGGCCTTTTGGGAGATGCCCAAAAACAAAGCCATGAGGGGTGATTCCCAAAGTGGACAATATCATATCAATGTGGAGGTTTGTGGTTGTTTGTTGTCCCTTAACAAGTGGTATCAGAGCCAAGGCTCTCGACTTAGCGATGTGGGGGAAGACTCCCGGTATAGAACAAAGGAGTTGGCGAGTCTCGAATGGCTCGGTAACTTTGTTGAGGGGAAGATCTTGGGTTTATAAGGAGGGGACAACACCTCCATTGATGTTGAGGCCTTTTGGGAGATGCCCAAAAACACCCAAAGTGGACAATATCATATCAATGTGGAGGTTTGTGGTTGTTTGTTGTCCCTTAACAAGGATCGAACACGCGACATTCAAATCTTCAGTCTGACGCTCTCCCAACTGAGCTATCCCCGCTTGTTTCTTTAAAAAACCGCAAACTTATTAAGCATCACTTCAGAAACAAAGAATTTCAATCTTCATTATCTAGCTCCACATATAACACAATCTTCAAAAAATGTAAAAAAAAAGTAATTATAAATGCGGTGAGTGTGGATCGAACACGCGACCTTCAGATCTTCAGTCTGACGCTCTCCCAACTGAGCTATCCCTGCTTGTTTCTTTTAAAACCGCAAACTTATTAAGCATCACTACAAAAACCAAGAATTTCAATCAAAAAATGTAAAAAAAAGAAGTAATTATAAATGCGGTGAGCGTGGATCAAACACATGACCTTCAAATCTTTAGTCTAACACTCTCCCAACTGAGCTATCCCTGCTTGTTGCTTTAAAAAACCGCAAAAGTATCGAGCTTTACTTCATAAATCAAGAATCACAATCTTCACTATCTAGCTTCACATATAACATGGATCAAACATACGACCTTCAAATCTTGAGTCTGTTGCTCTCTCAATAGAGCTATCCCTGCTTGTTGCTTTAAATAGTCTCAAACTTATAAACCATCATTTCAGAAACCAAGAATCTCAAACGTGGATCAAACTTGCGATCTTTAATCTGAACTATACCCGCTAGTTGCTTAATTACATCTCAAATTTATAAACCATAACTTGAGAAACCAAGAGCAATTATAAATTTGGTCAGTGTGGAGCGAACAACTTTCAAATCTTCTAACACTCTCCCAACGGATCTATTCTCACTTCTTGTATAAAACAATCTCTAATTTACAGCCCATAACTTAGAAACCAAGACTTGCAAACTTCAAACATATTTGATTCTGAGTGAGTATTTATCATCATTTGATTTCACAAAGAATTTGTTTCTTTTTTGTTTAATTCATAGAATTTGTTTCTTACAAACATGTCAAATGGAGTTTCAAAGCCAAAAATCTATGAATCAAGATAAATTCTAGTTTTAGAACAATAAGACCAAATTTATAATTTACCATAAAACCACTAACCACATTGTGCTGTTGTAACATTTTGTTTCCATGTATTTATTTGGGCAGATTCCCTATCCCACATTAGAATTATAGCAGCATTTTAAAAATATTGCAAATATAGCAATTTTTTTTAGATACTATTGATAGAGTCTATCAAACACTATTGATGGAGTCTATCAGACACCATTACCAAACACTATTGATGGAGTCTATCAGACACTATTTATTGAGTCTATAAATCTGATTTTACTATATTTGCAAATATTTTCATTATTTTGCTATTTATGTAATTTTTTTACCTTATTGTAATATACATGCAAATTCTCCATATATATATATATATATATATATATATATATATATATATTTTCCAACAATGGCTAGATATCCAAAGCCATAACCTTGAAGATGGTAATTGGTTAGCTCAAAATTGGGTGCAACATTTATCATCATAGAACCAACTCATTAATTTCAAATTCACTAATGAGTTGACATCACATATATATGGTTAAATATAGAGTTAGCATAAAATGACAGAAAAGAAAAACAAGATTAATCAACAATGATGAGATTGAAAGATAAAATGAAAAACAGAACAATTCAGAATTCAAACAAAGCTTACTATTTCTGAGTCGATTCTGCCATTCCACTTTCGTTGACTTTCATTAAATCCGTTCCAAATTTGCTAATTTAGACTTCAAATTCTAATCCAAATCCTTAATTTTATGATTCTCGTTGTGGATATTAATTTTGACTCCTTAACAGCCGGCATTGGCCGTCTGAATATCATAATACTATAAACCAATACCCAAATTACATCTACCGATTACGCGTTCTTTCTTGATCGCCGATTTGTTTCATCTATTGGGTTTTTGTTGAAAGAATCGCCAGTCGTTTTAAAAAAAATTGATTGCATTTGATCGATTTTTGGTTCGTAATTTATGGGATATTTGGCGTTGTGATTTTCTGAAGAAAGTTAGTTTTGTAATTTGTTTCTGATTTGCAAAAATGGGTTGCCATTGTTCGAAGCTAGTTGATGAGGAGGATATGCGATTGAATTCTCTGAAACGAGCGGAAGGTGTTCGACAAAATTCCTCAGTGAGAGCAGATAGGGTGAAATCAAATGGAGGTGGCTTGAAAGTTGCATATTTTGATAAGAAAGTCAATGGGTCAAACAGGGTATATGATGATCAAATTGAGAGAAAGAAGAGGGAGAGATTGGAAGCAGCCATTTCTGCTAATTATCCTGGAAAATGGAGTATCCCAAAGGCTGTGGAAGCAGAGCAAGTTGCGGCTGGTTGGCCGAGCTGGCTCTCCTCTGTGGCTGGGGAAGCGCTCGAGGGATGGCTGCCTCGAAAAGCCGAAACTTTCGAGAAACTAGACAAGGTATGTAGAAGCTGTGAATCTGAGATGGTTGATGTGATTGTGAGTCTGAAGATCAATTTGAGTTTCATGTTGTTTGTTTGGTTTGGTGTGTGGTTTCATTTGCACAGATAGGACAAGGGACATATAGCAGTGTTTACAAGGCTCGTGATATCATTAATGGTAAACTAGTCGCTCTAAAACGAGTTCGGTTCGACAATCTTGATGCGGAGAGTGTCAAGTTTATGGCCCGGGAAATCCTTATTCTACGTAGACTTGATCATCCAAATGTTATCAAATTGGAAAGCTTGATTACGTCTCCCCGTTCAAGTAGCTTGTACCTCGTCTTTGAGTACATGGAGCATGATCTTACTGGGCTCGCATCTCGGCCTGGAGTCAAGTTCAGCGAACCACAGGTAATCATATAAACGACCTTTAGGATACTATATTCGAATATGACGGACTTGAGGGATGTAAGCATGCAATTTCGCATAGAATTCACATGAATCCAATTCTCAAGAATCTAACTGTATCCTTGTGTCCATGTCAGGTGAAATGCTATATGCAACAACTTCTAAGGGGGCTCGAGTATTGTCACAGTCGTGGTGTTCTCCATCGCGATATAAAGGGATCAAATCTCCTATTCGACGACAATGGTATCTTGAAGATCGCAGATTTTGGATTAGCCAGTCCTTTTGACCCGCATAATCGTGTTCCCTTGACTAGCCGTGTAGTGACTCTATGGTACCGACCACCCGAACTTCTGCTTGGAGCTTCTCATTATGGGGTTGCAGTGGACCTGTGGAGTACTGGCTGCATACTAGCAGAGCTATATTCTGGGAAGCCTATCTTACCTGGAAAAACTGAGGTAGAGCACCTTAATTTCTCAACTTCAGTACTTACTATTCCATATAAGAAATTTGTCTTCTTATTCATGATCTACCCAATGCTACTAGTGATTTTGGTATCTCAAATCTTATGGTTTTATTAATCTTTCATTGTATATGAACTTTTGAAACTATTTTCTGCAGGTCGAACAACTGCATAAGATATTTAAACTTTGTGGATCGCCACCTGAGGATTATTGGAGGAAACTGCAGTTACCTCATGCAACTGGATTCAAGACTGCTCAGCCATACCGACGATGTATCGTCGAAATGCTCAAGGAATTCCCACCTGCTGCGGTCGCTCTCATAGATAAGTTGCTTTCTGTCGATCCTGCTCATCGAGGAACTGCAGCTGCTGCACTGAAGAGTGAGGTATAACTACCTTCCTATGGAATCATTTGAAAACTACTATGGTGTTTAGCTTCTCACAATAATGATATTAACAAACATTTTTTTCCCAGTTCTTTACGTCGAAACCTCTCCCTTGTGAACCTTCAAATTTGCCAAAATATCCTCCCAGTAAAGAGATCGATGCGAAAATCCACGGCTGTAGAAGGTAACTATTATGAATAATCGGAACAACAATCAAGAATTAAAGAAAATGTGAGATAAAGAATGCAATGATTTATGTGGTTTACTAACATCGTGCCAGCTAAGTAATCGTAGTGCAATACTAGACATTTCGACAGTAACCAACGTGTTAGAAATCATTATTTATTGTGAGGACATAATTATATTCAAGTATTTGAGGCTGAGATGTTCATTGTATGGGAATACTCTCTTGGGTAAATAACTTCTTAACTTGCTCGTTTTCGACTACAGACAATCACGAGTTGAGTGCAAAGATCCTAAAGATTCTGTGGAAGGAAGGCGATCTAAAGAAGCACGCATGAATCTTGCTCTAGATGTCAAGTATGAAGCAAGCACGGTATTATGAACACGTTTAAATTTCGCATATCTGTTAATTTGTTTCGGTTTTGCACTCTTTTTGAATGATTTTCTTGATATTGACTAAGTTCTAAATCTTATTACAGAAAAGGCAAGGATATTCAAATTCAAAGGGCCAGAGTGGAGTGTTCAATCCACACAGGGATCAAACAGAATCTTGCTCAGATATAGGCAGAATTTCACATTCAGGACCGCTAGTTAGCAAACCTGATTGGATGAAATCAGGAAATCAACTCAATGATTATTCGATGACGCTCGACAGATCCAATCTCTCGACATTATCCCATCTAGTTGCGTCGAGGTCTAATATTTCCGATCATCCCTTTGATCGACCTAGCCCGTCGCATTCAGAAGTAGGCAGATTCCCTGACTTTGTTAGGGAGACTGAGTCAACGAGAACTAAGGATCGAGTATTTTATACGAATCAAGTTGCAGATTCATACCGAATAGAGAGCGGAAAAGATTGTGCTAAAGAACAACCCCTGGTTCGTTCCCGCTTTCCTCTAGTTAAGTTACATGAATCAAAATACTTGAGCTGTTTTGTAAATCATAATACAATATTTAGTCAATGAATGAATGTTATGCTGATTTCTATTTATTGTGCGGTTCAGTTTGCTCATGGGACAGATATGAACAAGCTTTACACTTCTGGTCCAATACTTGGTCCATCAAATGACTTAGATGACATTATGAAGGTTCGAGACCATCAGATTCAAGAATACGCTCGACAAGCACGACACGGTAAAGCTGGTAATAGTCAGTTGAAGGGTGCAAAAACAACTGGTAATCATCTCATGCCGAGCCACGACATGTGAGATAGATTATCGAGATCGCTTGCGCCCGACAACAGAGAAGATATCAGATTGGGATGACTTAAGTTGTGTTATCAAAAGTGATTTGTTTGTGTATAGTTTTTGTTAAAAATGTTGTATAAAGGGTGGTTTTGAAGCACTACCACTTGATTTTTTAGTGCACCCAATTTTGCAGTGGTGTTTTCCATTTGTGCTCTTCATTCTTCTGTTTCTTAGATTCTGACTAGTATGTGTAGATAATTAACCACAGATTTTGCTGTATACTTTTTATTTTTGAAATTGACACTTAATTTTATTTTTTATTTAAAAATCAAAGAGTTGTTTTTCTAAACCATACTTTTGTGAATTTTCGGACGAGTTTACGCGCACATTACATATTCCCGCGAGACAAATCGTCTGACCATACTGACCTTAATATTAAGTCCACTCTCATAAGACATAGACACAATTTTATATACAATAAGCTAGTTAATTTTAAAATTTTAAAATTGTTTAAAATTATAGGCTGAATAACTTGGAAATGTACCCAAAATTTTCATTATTTAAAAATAACATTTATTTATTTATTTTTTATTTTTAGAAGTTGCAATATAATACGTGATCTTTCCTAAACATTTCAAGACATTTAAATAATATAGATTTTGTTACAATATTATCAAAATTTGATTTATTTATTTAAAATTTGAAAGGACAAAAATTGCAATTTAACATTTTCCAAACCGGCGCGTCTAGCTCACATTTCCCGCCTCTACTATTTGTTCATTGCCTTGCAATTTGAATTTCTTCTCCACATTTCGAACAGAATGAGCTGATTTCTCATTTTCCTCAGAGCAGAAACCGCCGGCGATCAAGCTGTAAGAAACTCTTCATTCTTCAGATCCGTTTTTTTATTCACTCCAAATCTGTTCCATCAAACTCGATTTTGTACTAATTCCGATGATCGTGCCTCTTCACGATCGATTTCATGATCAAATGGTTTTTGGCGCTTTTATTCTGTATTTAGATTCTTCCTTGTCAATTTCAAAACCTAATTCCATGTAGGATATTGATTATTATAGCTACAATGTTCTTGGGGGATTTATTGTGTTTGTTGATCGTTTCGTGATCGGAATCCGAATCTCTCATTGAAAACCAGATGGAGACATACTTGCTTCGTGTTTTCTTTGTTTAGCATTCATTATGGTACTAATTACATTCGTCATATTGTATCAGCTTTTGGTGTCTGTTTGATATTGTCCAAATTCTTAGTAAGGTTGTGAATCTTACTACGTACGAAGGTTGCGAATCGATGATGGAGGCGGAGGTTGGTAGGCAGTCGAATTTACGAGATGTAAGTGGTGAAATTCTTAGTTGTGTACTCAAGATTCATGTTCCTTGTTAGATAGTAAATTTTTTCACTCTCATGTTACTTGCTTATCATTTTCTAATTGTTTACTGGGTAGTGATTTTAGAATTAGTATTGGGTTATCTTGTTATTGTAGAGAATTGTTTTTCTTTTCTTTTTGCCCATAGGATATTTTTTTGGTTACTCGCCGTTCTTTGAAGGATATTTGTTTGGTTATTAATTAAAGTGAAGATCAAGTAATTTATGCTGTTGAAATGCTAGGTTTTACTTGTGTGAAAATATAATAAGCAAAACACTTGGTGTTATTTTTGTGGGAAATGATCCTTGAAATCATTGCTTATGAAGTCCTTGGAAACTCTTAAGTTTCTCAATTTTGAATTCACTTGGGGATTATATAAGACGATGAATAGAAATGTGCTAAATTTATAGGGCTCAATTATTTGGACTGATTGCAATCTAATCCCCCCTTGTGTTGTCGTACATATATTTCAGGATCCGATGGGCGATTGCCGAAGTTTGGGTAGCTACTGTCATCCATCAAGCCAATCGAGAAAGATCTCGATTGGTGTTATGGTAGAGTCGCAAGGCAATGAGAGATCCAGAGGCACAAAAGAACTGAAGTCTATGGTGCCAAATGCAGAAGTTGTTTTTTCCAGTTTAGACCCACAAAGGAATTGGAAGGGAAAAGACACAACCGCCGTTGGTACTAATGTTAAATCAAAAGTGTCAGAAGCCCCTCAACAATTGAGCTCACCATGGGTTTCAACTCGGTCGCTTAAACAAAAGGCGCCTCTTATGGAGACTGTAAGTGGAGCAGAACAAGTGTTCCATTCCCCAACGAGTAGTGGGAGGCAGAATAAGGGTCATGGACTAAATAAGGCGTCGGCTTCGTATTCTGTTCGTTTGTTTGCAAACCAAAGTTCAGTATTCAAGTCTGGAAACAGCAAGGAGGAGAACTTCAATGAGGCCAACTATCAAATGGATGGAAGGAGGGACGGAGCCAATGAGCAATTGCATGAATTTGCATTTGCAACCACGGCAGAGGTCCGGTCCGAAATAGCGGTCAATGGGGATCAAACAAATAAATCAGGAAATAGAACTGAAACTTTGAAAATGAAGCTTTTTGAGATACTTGGAACTGCTTCTGTACCTAACGACCAACACAGCAAATGTCGGAACCATGAGCAAGATGTCAATCATTTAGTAACCGAAGAAGTAGTTGTGCAGAAGCATGATAGAGCTGTGAGGTTCAGACAGAATTCGGATACAATCGAAACTGATTCTGAAGGTCCTAGTCAAGCCTTGAAGAGGCCTGTACTTCGTTCTCTTAGACAGAAAAGATCTCGAATTTCGGTGCAGACAAGAAAGTCTAAGACGCCTTCAGGCAACAAAGGAAAACATCAAGAGGAAAATATTTTTGTCTTTGAAGGATGGTCTGAAGGCACTCATGCTGTTACCAATGGGGCTTCATCAATGTGTACAAGAAAGAAGAGTGGCAAAAGAAGTTCAAAATTTCAGCCGCGAAAAATTTCCTTTCCTCAAAAGGAAGATGGAATGGGTACTTTTCCTGCACCAACTGTGATTGAAGAAATGGCACCTCCAGACAGACCCGTCTCTGTTAGAAAAGTTCAGGGTTTTCACAGCTCCCCCGCTAACCATGCTATTAATGAAAAAGATGAACAAAATGAACTCTATCAATTTCCACATGCAGCAAAGACACAATTTCCAGAGCATATTCACAGCCCGGCTGATTATGACCAACAAGGAGACATTGACAATCCATTCCTGAAGAAGAATATGAACCCACAGAGTCAAATAGAAAGCCCGACATTCCGAATAAAGACACCTGTTTGCAGTTCACCTAGTTCAACTCCAAAAGCGGATGATAAGATAGTTGACGAGTCTCCATGTCCTGGCTCAGTAGAGGAAATGTTTTCTACGAGAAATATTTGTAGCTTCGGGAAGTTTCGAGCTTCAGAAGAGGATTGTGACATATCAAACGTAAAACCACACTTTTCAGTATCCTTGGTTACTAGGTTTAGTGTTTGTCATCAACTATACTCTTCTTGATAGTGTCTTGTTTGCAGCTGTCTTTGATCCTCATTGTCATGTATCTATATTTTTGTATTTCCTTATTGACCTTCAGGAAGATGATCAGGAGATTGAGCAATCTCCACCCAGGAAAGCAGCAACTGGTTCAACCAAAGCAGCAGATGATAGGTTTACTGATTCATCATCCGAGGACGACAGCGGTGAGAGCTCTGCAGAAGGTTTGCCTGCTCCTTAGTCCTGCTTCGAAATTAATAAACACCTTACTTTCAATTTCATTGTTAGTTAGTTCTATATTGAAGTTAATCAACTCTAGACTATCTCCGGCTCGGTGAAAATTACTTACTGATGCTTTGTTTTCTTTCATGGATTTTCCTATTCTGATTTAGATTTGCTCATACAGATACTTCTAGTTTGATATATTGTATGGTTCATACCACTGGAAAACCGAAATAACATACAATTTGACTGTTCTGATGTATATGTGTAATTAACTCAGCAAGCTTTTGCTACAAATTATGTTTTCCTTAACTGCTTTAGGGATCTGATTGGTATGCATGCACGTTTCAGTTCTCCTAGGTTACTATGCATATATCTGATTTCCCCGGGGATCTATATAAACAAATTAATATGAACTTGAACATACTACTAAAACTAAAACCATAGTCTAATGTATAGATGGCTCATCTATGTTAATAGGTTCAGCTTGTGTCACAATTATTCTCAACTAATGGTTGTTTTTTCCATTTTGTTTTCATTCATATAAAAATATTCATGTGGAAGTGTAGGTTCAAGTCAAAGAGATTCACTCTCTCCAGAAATTGGTGCAGTTAAGAAGTTTCAGGCCATGCTGCGTCCAGTGAAGAGGGCCCGTAACCTAGAAAACCTTGAATTTGGTTTCAATGGTATGTTCTTGCTCTTAAAAGAAAACTGTTTAACTTGCAATAACATGATTTTTGGTTGTCATTGTCAAGCTTGTTTAGTTGTCTCACAGCATCGTGATTTCATATTCATGTTTTTTTTTGTAGACACAAGCACAAAAGAAACAAGTAGACAAACATATAAACTGTCTGAATTGGTAAAACCTGGAGAAAGTAATCAAACATATAAACGAGCAGGACCTGGAGAAAGTAGACAAACATATAAACGGGCAGGGTCTGGCGAAAGTAGTTGGGCCGAGGAAATTTTCGTATCGAACGAAGAGGATGCGCTTGCAAGGTAATTTCCCCTTCCCTCCTAACAGAATGAAAGTATCTTCCTCTTCTTATCTGGGGGAGATAAGAATCAACTCATCAAATGTATCAAGTGAAAGTCATATAAGTTTTCTCCTTTGTGGTCTTTTTAGGGCCGTGAAACTGTTTCTCTCAGAACTTGAGAAGCTGAAAAGTAAAATATCATCCATATCAATTGAAAAATCCTCAGAGATTCTGTTGTCAGCTGCCGATAATATCCATTTGCAATTGCAGAGTGTCGAGTCTCAAATCCAAAGGGACATGTAAGTATATCAATTCACCTTTCTGATTGGTGTTTACAAGATAAACTTGTAAATTGACTTGTGATGGCATTTCAGGGTAAAGCTGTTGAGCTTTGGGAAATCAAGAGAAAAGGATCTAGAAACAAAATTTGAAGGTGACATAATTTTTTTGATGGGTTTCTAATTTAAAGTAATCTCAATCTCAATTGTTAGAATTAGCTTTATGACATAGTTTTTTTTTTTTTAACTTTCTGAGTGTCCAGTATACTTGGCATGTTTGGCATTTTTTTATAAGCTCTCTGTTATATCAAGTTGCTACATAAATCTGGCCAATGGTTTGTTTACACTATGCTATTTATGATATTTACATTTATTTTAGAGATTAATTTCACGTCTTGTTTAGTGGAGTAATTTTTCCATCTTTTGCTTGAGTTGATCATTGGGCATCAACCTTGTAATTTTTGTATCTTGGAAGATTGAACAGTTTTTAATAAAATCTATTTATTTCCACAGAACAACAGCAACAACTGAAGCATATTAATAAAAAGTTCAAGGAGGAGGTTAATCGGCATCTTCAGGATTGTAGGAACTCACTACAAGAATTGGAAGCACAACAAATAGAGTTAAAGGGAACTATGGAAAAGCAAAGTATGTTCTATTATGTTGCTTTAAATTTCTCATTTACATGAATTGCATAGCTCACGCCTAACCTGTTGTACTTTTTAAAAGAAATATTAAAATCCTATATCTGAAGAATCTTTTATAAAGGCTCTCTTTTCTTTTGTTTGTCATGAGATCATTATTCATCATGCTCTTATTATATGTACACACACACACTCATGTTTACTAATGTTTACTTTTAATATATTGTTTTAGGGAGGTATTATACTGTAGTATGTAGTGTGTAGTGTGCTTGGTGTTCTAAAAAACTCTGGTGATACTCTCTTGATGTTATGAATGATATAGGGACTTTTTTAATGTTGCCATTGCATCATTTTATCTTCTTGGTTCTTTTTGAACATCTGGAATGGGGAGATAAAGGCGAACAATTTTATTGTTGGATTTTAGTTTATTGAGAAGAGCTATTGTTTTTCAAATTATTCTAGATTATTTTAAGGTAATTTGTTATGTATACCAATTTTTGGACCCTCTATTAGAATTATAGCACATTTTTATCAAAAATTCGTTTATATCAAAATTCTAAGTGATTGAACTCAATCGAACTCAATCAATAACTAGTGATTGAATTCAATCAGTTTGTTAAGTGATTGAGCTCAACT
>JBBMEF010000003.1:4801808-4815356 GCA_037832685.1 Sicyos baderoa
AATTTAGACTTTTGATACTTGAGGGACCAAAATGGAATTTTCATCAAAGTTGAGGGACCAAATTAGAATTTTAACCTAATAATAATAATAATAATCATCTTCCACAACAATCGTGCCCATGGAAGGTTTGAAATGAGACAGTTTTATTTCTTTTTCTTTTTATTGAAAACAAAAATGAAACCGGTATTTAATAAAATGGATATGTGGCTGCTTCAGCTCACGTGTAATAAAAGAAAGTACAATTTTTTTCTAACTGCATCTTTATAGCTTTCTGGTAATATCTCGAATTGAAAATACAATTTTTTTTAATAAAATAGAAATTACAATCTTGAATTATATTCTATTATTTTTAATGAAAATAGGTTAAGAAGAATTGAATCTCAAAAAAATATAGTTTTATAAAAAAAATAAAAAAGTATTATTCTATTTCTATACGAATATATAAGCGACGTTTTTAAAATGTTCATAGATTATTTTAAGATACATTGATTGAATATATATTAAAATTAAATAGTCAATCTCCATGATAATTTCATTGTTTGACAATAATTCAAATATCATAATCACGAGTTTCATCATAAAAATTGAATTTGACTATAATTTACATTAGGTTTAAAATCTAATCTACTTCTACAAACAAGAGCATATATATACTCTTTTTTTTCTTTTTAAAGGAAGCATTATATATAAATAATATATATTTATCCTCGTTGGCAGTAAAACGGGTCCCACAAGATGGGTCAATTAACTTCGAACATTGGCTATAAAAATTTCAGCGACGTGTTCAACGAGCAACCAGAGCGTGAAAAAAAAGACTGAAAAAAAAAAGAAAAAAAGAAATCAAGCTAGTTGTCGGGATCGGAGCTCCGACGGAAGTGTATGAAATGTCCGACATATCGGCAAGCTTCATCGACATATTTCCAGAAGAGACCGCAACCACGCCGGAAAGTTCATATGATTCCGGCGAGGAAGAGAATCAGGAAGGAGAAAATCCATCCATCGTTAAAGAAAACAGAGCCTTCTGGAAATCCCAAACCGAGCTTATTCAGGTACACTAACAAAATTTCGTTACGTAATCACCAAAACAAGGTCGATCGAATTCAGATTACGGTCTGATTCTTTTTTTTCTTTCAGGCGACTTTAAAAAGGACGAGTTCGATTGAGTCGAAAATCCGGCAAGCAACGCGGAATATTCTTAGGGAAATGGATTTTGAGTCAATTCCATGCGGTTGCCGGCGACTGGCGGAGGTTTCAGTCTGTCGGAACTGCGTACAGAGAGAAATATGCAATCATCTTCGAGATGCTGGATTCAATTGCTCCGTCTGTAAGTCTAAATGGAAGAGCTCGCCGGAAATCCCGTCCGGTAAATTGGAAACCCTAACCGTCGCAATAGTTATCGTCGTCGTCTTTAATTTTAGGTTTTAAAAAATAAAAAATAAATTTAACACTATTTTAGTTAATAAACTTTATATTTGTTTCTTTTTATTTTACAATTTTTTATGAGAAGAATGATAATGGGTTATGAATAATTCAAATAAATAATTCAATTTTTTTTAGTATAAATTGAGATTACAAATACTAATTACAGTAATTGAACCATCCTTGAATGATAATGAATTAACCGATAATGAACCGTGCTATCGATACATTCGATAATAAATGTTATGAGTTGAAAACTATTAAAAATAATAGTGAAACAGTTAAAAAATTATTTAATTAAATTAATTAAAAATAATAAAATAAAATTGATGAAAGATAATATAAGCTAAAAGATTTGTTTATAGATACCTAACCTTAAAATTTTATTGTTTGTTGGTAACCCAACTTAACCTGATACTATGTGTTGAGTATTTAATTTTCATATTTGAGAGCATTAATTATAATATGATGGTCGAATTTAGATAGAATAAAAAATAAAAAATACTTTTCTAAAAAAAGAAAGAAAAAAAGTCAAATTATTTGAAGGTTATGGATTTGATTTGTGCAGGAGAGCACAGTTATTTGGAAGTGGTAAACGAGTGCAAGTCAAAGGAGAGAGTAATAATCGAGTTGAATTTCCGAGCGGAGTTCGAAATAGCGAGAGCCAGCGAAGAGTACAAGCAATTAGTCCGACGGCTGCCGGCGGTGTTCATCGGAAAAGCGGAGAAGCTTCGAGAATCGATCAAGATTCTGTGCAACGCGGCGGAGAAGTGCATGAAGGAGAAGAAGATGCATTTGGGGCCGTGGAGGAAGCACACGTACGTGCAGGCCAAGTGGCTCGGGAGCTGCCAGAGGTCCGCGCCGCCGCCGCTTCCGGTCGGATTCGCCGGCCGGCCGACGAAGGCGAAGGCCTCTTTGCTTACTGATGATCTCTTGCAGAGCTTGCCGCCGCCGGTGCTCTGCTCTTCCTCTGCTGTTGAAGTGGTGTGACGTCTTTGACGAATTTCAATTTTGTTGTGTTTTCTGGGTTTTTTTTTTCTTCTCTACAATGTCTCGAATTGCGATTGAAGGCAACTAGAGTTTGGAAGTTGACGGTCAGTTTTGTTTTATATAAATGTTAAAATACTTTTTTGAGTTGAACTCAAAGGTGGTGTTTATTTACCGTACTCAGTTAGAATTTAATTTAAAAATTAAAAGTTATTATAAAAGATAATTTGATTGTGATTTTTGTGTCCAATAATTATAGTCAAAAGGTTGTTTGAATATAAGTTTTAATATGAATAGTTAAAAAACAATTATTAAAATGAGTTATTGTGATTGATTTGAAATCAATAATTAAAGATGAATGGTTAGAAATAATTGAATAATTATAAACAAATGATTTGAAATAAATAGTTAGAAATAAGAGTTACTTTTATAAGTAAAATGAATAAATTAATAAAAACTCGTTTGAGTGTAGATTTTCGAAGAGAAGTTAATAAATCCTCCAACTTAATCAAAGAGCCTTAAATCCTCTTCCATCTCTATAAAAAAAAATCACCAAAAAATAATCTATAAAAAATGTTAAAATTCAATTTAGTAAAAATAAATGACTCAAGGTTAAGTATTATATTTTACTCTAAAAAAAAGTGTAATATCATTATTATTTTTACATAGGAACTTAATTTTAAAGGAAAAAAATAGCAAGTTTAGGAGATTTTAAAAATAATTATAAATATAGTCACGTTTGAATTTTTAGTTTTTTTTAATATTAAACAATGAAACCATTACGCGACTGACTTTTTTTAGTATTTTGTGAGAATAGTTTATTAATTACAATTTTCAAAAAAAAAAAGTTAACACAACAAAAAAAGAGTTAAGTTTACTTGGTTGCTCTAATACATAAAGTTACATGGTTGATAGATCGACCAATCTAAAAAAAAAATAGATTAATTAAAAAAAATCTCATATTTTTAACACTATTTCATATTAAAAAAAATAAAGAGATCTCGAATCATATACAATTAAGATAAATAGATTTTTACTCTCGTGGCCAAATAACTTCGAGATGGTCTCTCGTACAAATCACTAAATTTTTTCCTTATCCAAACGGCACCAAAAGTCTATATTGCAAGATGATAATATTTATAATTGAATTGTTACTTTCAAAGTAATTGTGGGATGGGACCTAAATTTCTGGAAACCTTTTTGTATGAAGAAGTTGAAAACGAGGCAAAAATGAATAGCACTACAAGAGAGCTCTCTTGGAAGATTGAAGGGTCAGGTGTGGGTTTGAAATTGAAGAAATTGATTGTTCTTAGTGATATTTCTAAACCCTTTGGAAAATGATGTTTTTTGGGCAATTATTTTTAAACCAATTATATATACACAATGAAAATAGTAGAGATTTTTAGCTAATTAAACTTAATATGAGTGAGTATTATTGAGCTGTACTGCCTCATGGCCCTTATGTTGATAAAGTTTATTCTAATTTCATTTTTTTCAGTTTTTCAGTTTTTCAAAATTTTCTATTTTAGTTTTTATAAAATATCAAAATAGGTCATAGATAATTTAAAAATAACCAACTTGGTCTTTATTATTATTTTGTTGCCTAATACTCCCCTAACTACACATCTCATGAGGCAGACTCTCATATATACAAAGCATTTTTAGTACAACAACAAAGATTTATCTTGAAGTTGTGCTCATATTTTATGATGTTTTTGATAGAATCGCGTTTGTAATATTAGATTCATATGTTATTGGCTCTATATGAGCATAATTATCATATTATATACTAAACCTATGATCGGCTTTATATGAGCATAATTATCATATTATACTAATTTATAATGTAATATGATAATGACAATATTAGTGTCTAGTAAGTCATTAGACTTTATAGGCATCTCACCAACGGTGTATGACTACATAGGCCGACAAACATGTTTATACCTTCCACGTATCACTGCCATACGTTGATTGTGACAAAAACTACGAGTTCAAATCTCTCCTTTTTTTTTTCCCTTTTTTTACTTCAACAACAATTAAGATTGTGGAGGCTAGCAATTAAGAGTGTGAAAATTTGTTGTGTATACTAACTTTAGGATCCGCTATTAGAATTATAACACATTTTTGTCAAAAAATTTATTTATACCAAAATTTTGAGTGATTAAACTTAATCGAACTCAATCAATAACTAGTGATTGAATTCAATCACACTCAATCACTCGACTACTTTTAATTTTTTGGTATATGTGCAATTATTTTAAATTTTGTGCTATACTTGTAATTTTTTAGCTAATTTTTATTATACATCAAAAATCTATTTAAATGCTAAAAATAATAGTTGAAAATTTAATATTTTTGAAGTATAAAATGTATCTCGTCGCATTTGTTTTGAACATAAAAAAAAAGTGTAGCATCTTCCTAACTCGCGCGTCTGGCTCACCTTTCCCGCTTCTCTTATTGGTTCACCGCTCTGCAATCTCTCCGCCCTCTCAACGGAATGCGGCGACTGATCATCCGATTTCCAGAAACCGGATAATCGGCGTCGGTCAAGCTGTAAGCAATGTATTCACTCGTCTCTTCATTCAGTCCAAATTTGTGCGATCAAATTCGATTCGGAAGCAGGAAGTTCCGGTGATCGGCTCCAGCATTCAGACTGTGTTACCAAGATTTTTAGATCAAAACACGATCCCGGTCATCAGTTTTAGTTGATTTGTAAAATTCACCGTCTCCACATTGCGCCTCCTGGTGATCGATAGGTTTGCGGCGTTTTATTTTGTCTTCATCAACTTTCTCGTAAATGCTAAAACCTAATTCGATGTAGTGTATTGATCGCCGTAACTACAATATTCTCGGGGAGATTTATTGTGTCTGTTGATTGTTTCTGTTTCTCAGTCATTTCTGAAGGTTGCGGATCCTTGAAAACCGAATGGAGACATTCATTTATATTATATTTTACTGCTTATTTCATCTGTTTAACTTCCATTATGCTACTTTTATTCTACAGATTGTATCAGCTATTGGTGTTCTTGATATTTTCCCGGAAGTAAATGACGAAACCGGAGGTTGGTAGGCAGCCGAATTTACGAGACGTAAGCGACGAAATCCTTAGTTGTATTATTTCTTGAATTCTTCTGCGGACTCGAGTTTCATGTTCCTGATTATCTTGTTGTTTTCTTGTTGTTTCTAGGTATTGATTCTAGAATTAATATGGACTGTCTTGTTATTCTAGAGAATCCTTTTATTTTATTTTTGCCCGTATGATATTTTTGGTTGTTGATTAAAGTGAAGCTCAAGTAACTGCTGTTGTTGAAATATTTGGCTTTACTTGTATAGAAAATAAGAAGGCCTTGAAGGTATGCTCCTTTCAAGGTCCCAGGTTCGAGACTCACCTGTAACATTACTCTTTTGGTGTCTCCCGGTGCTTGGCCTAGGGATGGGCGTGGTTAACCCTTCTTTCAAAAAAAAAAAAACTTGTGTAGAAAATAAGAAAAACACTCGGTGGGAAATGCTAGTCAACCAGTTATTTGATCCTTGACGTCATCATTACTAAAGCCGTTAGTTGTGGGCAACATTTAACAATTTTGAATTCACTCAGGGATTATATAAGACAATGAAGTGAAAGCATTAAGATTTATAGGCTCAGTTATTGGGTCTGTTGGAGAACTCACCATTTTATTTATGAGTTGGTCCTTTTAGTGTCAACTGATTTAAGATGTACCCCATGTTTATCTAATATGATATTAGAACCCATAAAGCCTAAACGATTATGTGATAAAAAAAAAGATTGGTGAACCATAAAGGCACAGAGCTTTTTGAAAATTACACGATGAAAAGATGAAGAGACGTCACACAAGATAGCATGAGATGCTCCTTTAATTGCTTATTAGTTTTGAAATGAAATTTTATGTTTATGGAACAAATGCAATCTAATTCACTTGTGTTGTCATACATACATTTCAGGATCCATTAGGCGATTGCCGAAGTTTTGGTAGCAACTGTCATCCATCAAGCCAATCGAGAAAGATCTCAATTGGTGTTAAGGTAGCGTCACCAGTCAATGGGAGATCTAGAGGCACAAAAGAATTAAAAACCAGAGTGCCAAATGCAGAAGTTGCTTGCAGTTTAGAAAATTCCATGCAAAGGAATAGGAAGGAAAAAGATACCAGCGCATTTGGTACTGATGTTAAATCAAAACTATCAGAAGCTCCTCAACAATTAAGTTCACCACGGATTTCTACTCGATCCCTTAAACGAAATGCGCCTCTTATGGAGACTGTAAGTGGAGCAGAGCAAGTGTTCCATTATCCAACGAGTTGTGGAAGGCAGAACAAGGGTCATGGACTAATGGAGCTACCTGCTACATGTTCTGCTCGTTTGTTTGCAAACCAAGGCTCAGTATTCAAGTCCGGAAACAGCAAGGAGAAAAACTTGAATGAGGCCAACTATCAAATGGATGGAAGGAGAGATAGAACCAACGGGCAGTTGCATGATTTTGCATTCGCAACCACGGCGGAGGTTCAATCAGATGCAACAGTCATCGAGGATCAAGCAAATAAATCTGAAAATAGAACTGAAACTCTAAAAATTAAGCTTTGGGAAATACTTGGTACTGTTTCGGTACCTAATGATGAACACTCCAAATGTCAGAACCATGAGCAAGATGCCAATCACTCAATAACTGAACAAATCTTTATGCAGAAGCATGATAGAGCTGTTCAATTCAGACAGAATTCGGATACGACCAAAACTGATTCAAAAGGTCCTTGTCAAACTTTGAAGAGGCCACGGAAAAGATCTCACACTTCAGTGCACGTGCTGTCTACAAAATCTAAGACCCCTTCATGCAACAAAGGAAAACATCAAGAGGGAAATATTTTTGTCTTTGATGGATGGCGTGAAGGCACTCATGCTGCTACTAATGGGGCTTCTTCAATGTGTACAAGAAAGAAGAGTGGTGAAAGGAGTTTCAAATTTCAGCCTCGAAAAATTTCCTTTCCTCCAAAGGAAGATGGAATGGGAACTTTTACCGGACCGTCTGGGATCGAAGAACTGGCACCTCGAGACAAACCCTCTTCTTTTAATGAAGTTCAGGGTTACCACAGCTCCCCCTCTAACAATGATATCAATGAAAAAGATGAACAGAAGGAGCTCAATCAATTGCCAGAGCATATTCACAGTCCGAGAGATTGTCACCAACAAAGGGACATTGGCAATCCATTTCTGAAGAAGGATGTGGCCCCACAGAGTCATATAGAAAGTCCAACATTTAGAACGAATACACATGTTTGCAGTTCCCCTAGTTCAACTCCAAAAGCAGATAAAATAGTTCATGAATCTTCAAGTCCTTGCCCAGCAAGGGAAATGTTTTCTACGAGAAATGTTTGTAGCTTTAGGAAGTTGCGGACTTCGGAAGAGGATTGTGACAGATCATATGTAAAACCACACTTTACAGTATCCTTGGTTACTCGGTTTAGGGTTTATCATCAACTATAGTCCTCCAGAAGTGTCTTGTTTGTAGTAATTTTTTAGCCTCATTGTTACGTTTCAATATTTTGTCTTTCCTTATTGACCTAAAGGGTAATCATGAAGAGAATGAGCAATCTCCACCAGGCAAAGCAGCAACTGGTTTAGCAGATGGAGTATCGGATTATGAGTTATCTGATTCATCATCTGAGGACGCCAGCTATGAGAGCTCTCCAGCAGGTTTGCTTGCTTCTTAGTCCTACTGGAATTAATATACAGCTTACTTTCATTGTCATTGTTACTTAGTGCTTTGTTGAAGTTAATCAACCCTAAACTATCTCCTGCTTGATGAAAATTACTTACTGATGCTTTGTTTTCATGGACCCATTCTGATTTAGATTTGCTCATACAGATACTGGTTATTTGATTATTGTGTGGTTGGTATCACTTTAAAGTTGAAGTAACATACCTTTCATTTGAAAGGTTTCCTAGTTCCAGAACTCTATATACAAACTTAATTGGTTTAGTTCGTCCAGGTCACTCTAGGATAAAATGGGAGTAATACGAGATTTGAAACCATCCGTTAATTTTCTCAGTTTGATGTAAAGGCTAATTAAGTTTGTTTTGGAAGCAATGGAGCCGCATTTCACTCATTACCCAATTCATTTAATGTTGGTATTTTGCAATATTTCAAATAGGAATAATGCTATCAACGCAACTTAGTGGTTACCTCTATTTGTTGTACTAAATAACAAAAAAAGAAAAAAAAACGTAGGAATAAGACAGATAAAGAATTATAAATTTTACAGATTGCCTAAATCTACTTTGAAACCAGAAACTATTCTTTATTCATCTAGGTGTTTACAAGAACCGCCATTCAAAGATACAAAGATCGCACAAGCCTGAATGATAAACTTCTGTTTTCCTTAACTGCTTTAGAGACCTGACGTGTATGCATGCACATCTCAGCTCTCCTACGTTACTATGCATATATCTGATATCCGTTATAGGATCTATGTAAACAAATTAATCTGAACTTGAACATATACTACTACAATCTATTGTATAGATGACACATGACTGCTAGTAGGTTCAGCTTGTGTCACAATTATTCTTCACCGTGCGCTAGCATTTTGTATGTACTAGACCTAATGCTTGTTTCTTCCATTTTATCTCCATTTTATTTTCATTCATATGAAATTTCCACGTGCAGGTGTGATTACAAGTAAAAAAGATACACTCTCTCCAGAAATCGGTGCAATTAAGAAGTTTAAGTCTATGCTTCGTCCAACAAAGAGGGCCCGTAACCTAGAAAACCATGAATTTGATTTCAATGGTATGTTCTTGATTTTCAAAGAAAATAGCTTGCAATAAACATGACTTTTGATTGTCAAACCTGTTTAATTGTATCCTGTGGTTGAATATTTATGCCTTTTTATTTATTTACTTTTTTGCATAGAGACGTAGACATAAGCACAAATGAAAACATGTAGATGTTTTTTAAAAAAGAAAACATGGTGTTTGTAACTTTTCATACATCAACCAAAGATTTTGTTTCCTATAAAAAAACATGTAGACAAACATATAAATTGTCTTAATTGGCAGGGCCTAGAGAGAGTAGACAAACATATAAGCGTGCAGAGCCTGGAGAAAGTAGTTGGGCTGAGGAAATTCTAGTATCGAACGATGATGATGGGCTTGCAAGGTAATTTCCCCCTCCTTCCTAACAGAATGAAAATATCTTCTTTTTATCTAGGGAAGTTACGAATCACCACATCAAATGTATCAAGTGAAAGTCATTTAAGTTTTCTCTTTATTCTATTTAGGGCCGTGAAATTGTTTCTCTCAGAACTTGGGAAGTTGAAAAGTAAAATATCGTCAATATCTATTGAAAAATCTTCAGAGATTCTGCTGTCAGTTGCTGAGAGTATTCATTTGCAGTTTCAGAATGTTGAGTCTCAAATTCAAATGGACATGTAAGTCGATCAACTCATGTTTCTTTCTGGTTGGTTTTTTACGATAAAAATTTATGAAATGATACGTGGCGGTATTTCAGGGTAAAGATGTTGAACGTTGGTAAATCAAGACGAAAAGTTATAGAAACAAATTTTGAAGGTAGCATAACTATATTATGGGTTTTAAATTCATATGTCAATTTCTATCCCAACTGGTAGAATTAGCTTTATGAAATAGTTTTTCTAACTGCATTTGCAAGCTTCTTCTGATCTGGTCCTTGTTCACCACCTGATATTTATTGGGAGGAATGTTCATCACCTGGCCTAAATATTACTTACGAGTTTTGTTTGTACCTTGCTTGGGTAACCAACTCAAATATTTTCAAACTCTTGAGAGCTTTGATATTTTTAATTGAAGTTCATGAAATCTGAATTCATAAATCATGAACTTCCCAATTACACAAAATAATGCCATCACCATCACGTATTCTGTTTATTTCTAAAATCTCTGAAACAGATAAGACGTTAATTGATATGGGACATGCGTGTCCAGGATACTTGGTATGTTCGGCACGCTCAGAGTTACATCAAGTGGTACGCATATTTGGTTAATGGTTGGTTTGCACCATCTATTAATTTTGGAGAAGAAACAAATTTATTGATGAAGGAATGAAATAATGAAAAAACTCTCCAAGCACCTATATGTGAGTTACATAAAAACTTTCCAATTGAAGATTCAGCAAAAACTCTAAAGACTAAAAAGTTTGTATTTGTTTGCACCACAAGAAGGCATTGGAAAGAGCAACATCCATAAAACAATCAAAAGTAAAAGATGCATACCTGAAGTTTTGACCATTTCTCTCAATTCAAAGATTCCAAAGAAATGCCTGAACAATTGCAAGCCAAGTGAGGTGAACGGAAGAAGCTCAACATGCAACATTGAGCTATAATATTGATCAAGTAGAGTAGTTCTATGGTATAAGTTGTTGCCGATCGGCAGAAACCATGGTGGTTGGAGGCTAGTAGAGGGCCTTATAGCCATTTTAGCATTATCTATTAAATATACTTACACTATACTATGTATGATATTCAAAACTCTTTAATTTTGCCATTTGCATTATTGTATATGCGTGGGCATCGAAATTGTAATTTTGTAAGATCAACCAGTTTCTATTAATCTTTCTGTATGTTTACAGAAAAACGACAACAGTTGAGGCATATTAATCAAAAGTTCAAGGAGGAGGTTAATCGGCATCTTCAAGATTGTAGGAACTCACTCCTGGAATTGGAAGCACAACAGATAGAGTTCAAGGGAACTATGGAAAAGCAAAGTATGTTCTGTTACGTTGCTGTGAAGTTTTCAATTACATGAATAGCGTTGCACACGTACGCTTAAGGTCCCGTTTGATAACCATTTGGTTTTTTGTTTTTGGTTTTTGAAATTTAAGTCTATTCTCACTCAAATTTACTACAATGTATTCCACCCTACCTATCATATATCCATCTTTTCTTAAGAAAGTAGGAGAACACTAACCAACTTTTAAAAACAAAAAAAAGTAGCTTTCAAAAGTTTGTTTTTGTTTTTAAAAGTTGGTTAGTATTCTCCTACTTTCTTAAGGAAAGATGAATATATGGTAGGAATGGTGGATCACATTGTAGGAAATTTGAGTGAAAATAGGCTTAAATTTCAAAACCAAAAACAAAAAACCAAATAGTTATCAAACGGGGCCTAACCTGTTTGTTTTCCACCAATACTCGCAACCTTTTGGTTACTTAATGTCCTTTTGACCACTACAGGTTGGACAGTTGGACATTGCAGAATTAATTCAATAACTAAGAATTGGAATATGATAAATTATAACTGAATGGAAGCTCAATGTCGTGAAAATAATCTATTATGTTATTTCTTCTATTGGATATTATTGTCTGCACTTGTAACGGTATTTTGAATTCGTAGAAGCATCATACCGTAATAATCTGCTGCAAGTGGAAGAAGCAGTTGACATGCAACTCGCGGATGCTCAGAGGAAAATTGAAGCCATCCACGAGGTATGGTTTCATTTTCTGGTGATTTAGTGGGTGCTAATTAATATTTCATGCATATAGTTAAGAATTTTGGTGGCGTAACTGTTGAGTTTTGTTAAACCACCAATCAATTCAAAAGCCTAAGCTGATGTATTGAAATAAATTTAATTATATCAACAAACAGTAACCTTTCAATCCCCGAGTGATTTCATATATCTATTTACCTTTCAATTTTCTGCAGTCTGGGAGAGGAAAGATCTTGCAGCTGAAACAACTAATAGCAATGTGCTTGGAATAGAAATGTTAAACTCACTCATTTTGCTCACCAAGGTATATATGTAGTTATCTTAGGCCCCTGGGCCATTTATCCATGTTTAATGTTCGTCTTCATCTGCACGAGCATTAGTACGACCTAGATTATGTAGCTAATTAGTTATTTTGATTCATGTTTGCTTTATTCATGCATGTTTTGATAAAATTGATGAAATGTAAAACGTAGAAGCCACTAAAACTCATCCATACACCAACCAAAATGAAACCCCCAAATTCCAATCATTATTCCATTCCTATTCTTTTTAATCAAATGCATGAAAATGGAGGAAAGAATCGCAATAAATAACATGCACTAATAAATATGTAATCTAAGTTTAAATATAGTATCATCTATCTTTTATTCGTTTTATATATTTATGGGTAGGAATATATAGTTGTGTTTATAAAAGAAAGATGAGATTAACGCAACTCGTGAACCCAACCCAACCAAAAAATATAAGTTGGGCATTTCTAATGCATAGGGTTGGACGAGTTCGAAATCAATTGACCAACCCAAAACTTTGAGTTGGTTCTAAAAGTCCTTAACTCAACAAATATGGACCATGTACACCTCCTACATAAACCATCATGAAGTGGCTCAATTGGAAGGTGATCTTGGGGTGCATAAGGTGATGAGTTCAATCCATGGTGGTCATCTGCATATGAATTTATTTTCTACGAATTTACTTGACATCCAAATTGTTGTAGGGCCATGCTCGAAAGCTCGCTCGAACAGTCATGGATATCAAAAAAAAAAAAAAAAATGTACACCTCCTACCTATAATTTATAATAAGTAATTCTAACATATTCCTTATAAGGATGTTGAAGATGATTCCTCATTTTTTTTTTTCAAAATTTGTTACAAACATGTTAGGTTCCAACATGTTAGTTTTTTTTTTTTTTTTGGAACAATTATGTTAAGTTTCTAATAACAATATGAGTAATACTTAGGTAAGTGGAACAATTATTTTTACTTTTTAAAATTTGTTGGCTTTGATTGATGGAAAGAGAAATTTTAAAGTAGTGAAAATGTAAAAAATGTGTGGTTGTAAAGGTGGGTAAGTATTTTCAAAATACTTATCCACTCTTACCTAAGTATTACTTTAACAATATTGTAAGATGGGTTCAAAATTTGTAACAACCCTAAATAAGGATACAAAATGAAAATGTGTCGCACGTTGGAAGACGAGGGTTATGTATATTGAATGGTGACGCGATTGTTTTTGATAAATTGAAACAACACGTGGTCGCGGCCGTAACTGTTGAAAAACAGTGTAAATTAGAGAGCCGAAAACAAACACGTTTTTATTATGAACCTATAGATATTCATCAAAACCAAGTCATAACCCCACTTAGTCCACTTAGCTATTTTTATGCTTTTAA
>JBBMEF010000003.1:4828201-4884189 GCA_037832685.1 Sicyos baderoa
TATATATATATATATATATATATATTATACAAAATTAGGTAATAATATATTGTGAAGAACTACGTCCTTACTATTTCTTTTGAATGGATCGTAATTGTAATTATTTTCTAGATTGGAATAAAACAAATTTAAGTAAATGAAAAGTACCAACTATGAACTCAATATCGAATAAAAGACTCGTGAAACTAATATAAAAAAATATTTGAATTCATTATACCTTTTACATTTTTAGTTTTTGTTTCCTTTTGAGTACTAAATATATATTTCAGTGAAACATTGTATTAACTATTATACTTAAATTCACACCTTTTATCTTTTCAAAAAAAAAAAAAAAAAATCACACCTTTTATTATTTATTTATTTTTAATATGGAAAACTTTTTTTTTGTCTTTATCTTTTGGCTGAAATTTCACTTTAGTCTCTTTGTTTCAAAATCCAACACTTTTATCTTTGACATTTCAATAATTCTCATTTTTAGTCATTGAAATAACAGAATCATTAATGATTTAATAGAATATTAACTAGGAAGATAACTAAATTAATTTTAAAATTAAATAAATTAATGATGTTTAATTATGGTGTTTAATTGATTTTTTTTTTAAAAAAAATAATAATTACAAAGAAAATTAAAAAGAAAAATTACATTCATCTTAATTAAAAAGACAAATAGATATATTGAAATGTCAAGGACCAAAGTGAAATTTCAGCCAAAAGGTAGGATCAAAAAGGAAGTTTTTCCTTTTAAATAGGAATACTGAATGGGTCGGTGACTCAATAGTTTTATACCACTTTAACACTAGCGTTACAGGTTCGATCCTTGAGATCGGTATCTATATTCCCCTCCCCAACTTGTACTAAAAATAAATCACATCTTTCATCAATATTTTTATATTTATATTTGAAAACTGTTTTTATTGACAACAAACTTTTCCCTAGGTTTTTTTATCAAAAAATAAAATAATAATAATAATTGTATATAGGATTTTCTTTATGTGGATGTCAATTTCTTCCCGCAAGTTAGTTAGATGCCTTCAATTTTGACGAAAATGGAATATTAGTTATGTGTCAATTATTTTAATAATCGGCCACTCCACCACGATCAGTATATATAATAACAAAAATAGATATTCTCAAAAAAAAAAAACAAAAAAAAAAAAAACAAAAATAGTTTCCTTCAAATTTTGTATATTTAAACATTGAACCGTCTATTTTCAAATTTATTTCATTTTAATTTATATATTTTATATATATATATATAACTTTTATAAGTATATAAAAAATTCTGTAATGTGACATTTACTATACTAAAAATAAAATTATAATTGAATTAACTTAAAGAGGGAAAAAAAAAATTCAAAGTTATCCTATAATCAATTTTAAGTTTTCTCAAGAAAAATTAAAATAAAATAATAATCAATTTTAATTTCCAATGAAAATTCAAAGACTATATTATAATCATCAAAAATTTAATGTTCGTTTTTATCGTGTAACAATTTAGAAATTGATTCATCGCCCACCAAAGAAATTTGATCATTCAATTTTAATAAATTTTTTCGTAATATTTTTTTAATCAATCATTTTCATAATCTGAATGAACCATAACAAATTCTAAAGCTAGCATAGGGATTAAATCCTTAAAAAAATTGAAAATAATATAAACTAAATTATTATAAATTAAAATTGAGATACTAAATTTCTATTTCTTTAGGAGAGACGTGAGACCAAAATTTATCAACCCATTAGTAATTTGACTAAATAAAAAAAAAAAAAAAAAAAAGATTTTAAGTATATTGACCAAAATCTTATTAAGCTTAACTCGAATTTGTATGAAAATGTTAAGCGATATGATGTGTTTTTTTTTTTTGAAAAATAATTAATACGATATATAATTTAATAATTAAGATGTTATATGGAATAAGTTGGTGGTGTGATTGATTATTTAGTTTGGTATAATTTCATTTCTATTTCATGATCACATATTCGATCATTGTAACCCTTTTAACATTTTTCTAAAAAAATAAAAAATGAATTATTGGGCAAAATTTTTATTTTGTTTTTTTGTTTTTACAGTAAACAAACTTTCTATTCGACCATATGAAAAGGATTGGAAACCTCCAAAACATGTAAGGTTGACACTTTCCTTTTGTTGACACTGACAGCTCTAATTATGTATTAAGCTAATCCAATACACAATTAGCTGTAATCTCTCGCTACGAAATTTCAAAATAATAAATTTTAATTATCAATTGAGTCGAGACATGCATACCTTTCCTTTTTTTAGATTTGTTATATGCATACCTTTTCTTTAGTTCATTCCATATACACCTAAAACTTATTAAATACTTATTATTTATAATCTCAAGAACCTATTAAATAGTTAAGGGTTGGTACTTGATTCTAATCCAATTTCTCAACGATCACGATTTCGATTCGAAAATTGATATATGACCTAAATTTTATTTAATAGTAGTACTAAACACATAAATACTTAGTTCCACTTTTTTCATGTGTTTTTGTCAATATTCTTTATAGAGCAGGAAGGAAAATAGAGGAGAAATCATTGTTGAAGTGTTGAGATCTTACAAATGTTTATATTGGACGTGGGAGAGTCCAACATCAATATAAAAGAGATATAAGTTACTTCTTTTAATGTCAATTGGTTTTGAGGTGGAACCTCACATTCTCTAATAGATAAAAAAAACTGGAGAAGAATGTTATTTATTGTAGATAGAGGCTAAAAGCTACCATTACAATTGTTAATTATTGAAAAAAGAAAATCAACACCTTGTTTTTTATTTTGGTTTTTCATTTTTTATTATTTGGTTAAAAATTCAAATAGGAATTGAAAAATATTATATAGCAATTCAGAGAAAAACTTAACTTTTAAAAATAAAAGGAAAAAAATTGAACTTTTAAAAAATAAAAAGCAAATGAGTATCAAACAGACTTAAATTATCAAATCTAGTATCTAATAATTTTAGTTTAATTTTACCTGTTGCATACATTTTGTTTCTTAATTTATATTCTCATTAAAATTAAATCTAATAAACCAGCTCCATATGCACCGATAAAAATATATAATCTTTAATGACATGTATGATTAGATAATCGACCCATTTAAATCTTTACTACTTTTCACATATTGTTAGAATTAAAAGGAAAATAATAATAAATGAACAAATCACTATTCTAGAGAATGCGTTATGTACTGGAAAATTCCAAAATTGTTATTCAAAACAAAATCGACTCCGGGCTAGCTTTAATGTGGGTACACCACAAAATTCAAATACATATTTTAGAAAGAAAAAAAAAACTAAAAACAAAGAAAAATAATTGACCAGTTCCAAAATAATTTTATTATTTAATTGTAAACCAATTCAATACCAACATTACGCATTTGAATTTTAAAAGAATCGATATTTATAATCTCCTCCCAAATTTATACTCATAAAAACAAACAAAGAAAAAATAAGAAGTCACCATTATCAATAAATTACATCTCCAAATTTCACGAGGGAAATTATTCTTTACCTAGATTCCAATTCAAATAAATAAAACCAGGCATTGATACATTACAATGATCTCAAGCAAACCCACGTGGATTTAACTTTCTTTTCGTTTTTTGTTTAGAAATATTTTTATGAATTAAAATTTTAAAACCAAATAAGTAATGAATCATCCATTGTAATTAAATAATTGTAAATATAGTCAATTTTAAAAATATTTTTAAAAATATTTGATAAAAAAGAATATAATATTATTAATATTTGTTAGTACTATTTTATTACCGATATAATAATATATATTATTAATACATTATTATGTATTATTATTTATTATTAATATTATATTATATGTTGATTTTCAAAAAATAAAAAATATTATATGTTATTAGTATAAATTTCAAAAAATAAAAAATATTATATGTTATTAGTATAAATTGTATATTAATAATATGATATAATTATTAATATCTATGATTTGTCGAATGGGTCAGCGTAATGATTTCATTTAGTAGTTCAACACCAGTACAAGGGTTCAATTTTTGAAATTAGTATTTGTAATCTCTCATTTTTTTTTTTTTTTTGTCTATAAATATTTTTCATATTTCTAAAAAAAATTATTTCAAATAATCACTAAAAAAAGAAATTAAAAACCAAACTTTAAAACAATAAAAAATCACAAAAACCACGTCGTCTAAGCGTGTAAAACAAACTCTAAACGACAGCGTCATGACTCGCCTGTTTGAGCTCCGCCCACTTGCTTGAATGCGCGTGAACTTCAAACTCATCATTATTTCACCTCGTGCTCTGTTCTCCTCCAACTGGCCATCCAGAACACGCGCCATGATTCTGCGTCGGCCTTGTCCGAAGCTCCAAAATAATGATAATATAAATAATAATAAATAAAAGGATTTTGGAGGGCTCGTGAGGTGCACGTGAACAAGTAAAGACAACTACGCTTGGGCTGTTTGTTGCCGGCAAAATGAAGAAATTACAAATGCCCTCGAGAGGGTACGTTCTCCTGTGGCCGCTCACACGGTAGTTTTAGAATTTTGTTTCCTCTTAACCAATCAAGAATAGTCTACGCTTTTATTTTTTTTGGGGTATTGGATTTGACTTTTGATAAATTTTATAATAATTGTTTTTATTTTTTGAATTTTCAACCCTCCAATAATTCTCTGGAGTTGTTGATTTTCTTGAATTTTCAACCATTTCACTAACTCTACAATAATTTAAACCTAATGTTTTATCTAACAATTTTAAACCACCTTTCAAATCTAATTCCTTACTTTTTATAAAGAAAATTGGAAGAAAAAAAATCATTTTTTCTTAAACAAAAAACCTATAATTTTTTAATTACAAAACAATACATGACTTCTTTTATATGTGACTGTTCAAGTGAGTTTTCACTGTCATCATGAATTAAACTCATTACTTTATGTACCCTAAAATTTTCCTTAACACACCATAAAGGTTAAAAATCATACATGATAATATTCAAAAGAAGTTCTTCTTACACATAACTCAAATCCAATTCTGATAATTTTCTAAAAAAAAAAATCTAATTATGATAACAAAAAATTAAAAAAGAGAAGGGCAGTAGATATTTTTCAGTAGGCCACGTCGTATTTTCTTAGTTTGAACAAAACTATATTTCAAAGTTTTCAATTCCAAAAAGAAAAAGATAAAGTGATAATCTTCAATGTTGCTTTGGTTTGGTGAGATACCAATTTCGCGTCCAAATAGATAAGAACTAAAAAAAAAAAAACTATATATATATATTTTTTTTGAGAGTGAGAAAACTATATATTTAAAAAAAAAATGTGACAATTATATATATTCTTAGATAATTTTATGACAATTTAAAATATATAAAGAGTCAAAGACAACAGAAAATAGTTTTGGATAGTCAGTTTATAAAGGGTAAGATAGAAAAACGGTGTGAGCGGCCGCAGGATATCCTAACCCCCACAGAAAGATTTTGGATACAATTAGTTGGAGGCGAGTTTTACTTAAAACATTCTCAAAATGTTATTAGTTTAATTATTTATTACATATTTTTTAAAAAAATTATTTTGGGGAAAAGTTTATATAGAATTGTTGAAACTCGTCCTCTTCATTGTCGTCGAAACAAGGCGACTCGGTCCTCTGCAATAACCGGCCCTCTCATTGGACGCTCTTCTCCGCCGCCGTGCGGTATCCATCATGTGCTGCTTCTCTGCTTCTCCGGCCGCCATGACCAAGAAGCGGCGGACTGAAGCCGATACAACTCTCGCCGGCCTTCGCCAGCTTCTCTGTGACGTTTTCTTCCGTCGCCGCCGTTTCTACTACCATATCTTTCCGCTTCTCTCTGCACTTGCTGGTTGCGTTTTCGTCTGCTTTGTTGCTCTGTTTCTCCTTCTTTCCTCTCCTGTTGTTCATCGTGATCACCTTCACATAGCTCTCTTTCATGGCGCCGGCTCGGTACGGCCGATTCTCTGCTCTTACGGATTTGTGATATTCATTGCTTATTGCGATTTTGTTTTTGTTATATTCCATTTTTCACTTTTTGTTTTTCAGAGAAACCGAGGCAATGAGAATGTATCGTTGAGTTCTAGTTTGGAATTGAAATCGATTGGCGTTTCGGTACGGATTTTTGTAGGTTTTTTGTGTCTATGAGACTTCGATCGATTTGATTCTGGAGATTTCTTATGCCGTGTTTGTTAAAACAATGTGTAGGAAACTGGAGGGAGATTCGAGCGTGATGTTTGGGTTACAGGTCGATCGAGTTTCTTCTACGGCTGTAGCAATGCCAGCAAGAAGTTCACACGTAACGCATCAAACTATCCTGTTCAGTTTTGATACTCATTTCCTGGAATTTAGGCTTTTCTATGTTCAATTTGAATAGCGATTGTATTGATTTTTCACTGAGGTTAAACTTTGTTCTACGAGGCATTTCGTTGAATCTGTGCTGTGTTCTATGATTTGCAGCCACTGCCGCCGAGAAAACCGATCCCGATAGATTCTTGCTGATTACTACGAGTGGAGGCCTTAATCAACAAAGAACAGGGGTAAGCCCTATCTATTACTCAATCCTGGATTCGATTGCAGTGAGATTGGAGATTAATAGAGTTCATTGGGAGAAATTGATAATCCTAAACTATCTGGCTTTAGTTGACTGGAATAAGTTTCCAATATATATATTTTTCTATTGAAATCGTGTATGTGTTGGCTCAATTTTTTCTTGTTGTCTTTTGTTGACTTGGTGAAGGATTCAACTGGAGAATGTCTTACCTTGTTTTATGCCTTAATAATATCTAGATGTTTGATTGATGAAATGAAATTCCACAGACAAAAGTTATTTATGAGCTACATTAAAGAGTAGTAAAATATGAATGTTGAACCATATGTTCCTTTCTTTTTTGCTAATTGTAAAATATGAATTTGGGTGTTCTTTTCTTGTTTTTCACATAATATGTTTAGAAATATGAATGCAGATAACAGATGCTGTTGTTGCAGCTTACATTTTGAATGCCACTTTAATTGTTCCTAAGCTGGATCAAAATTCATTTTGGAAAGACAGCAGGTTTTGTAATAAACACTTTTTCATTCACATCATATTTGAGGTTACTTTTTTTATAGTTCATTATGTTGGTGTAAGTAAACTTGGTATAATATTTATATGCCAGTGGTGTTTTTATGCAGCGATTTTGCAGAAATTTTCGATGAGGACTGGTTTATTAAATTTCTCTCTAAAGATGTTCAAATTGTCAAAGATTTACCATTGAAAGTTGGGAAACCTTTGACTCCCCATAGGATGCGTGTTCCGAGAAAGTGTAATCAAGAATGCTATGAAAAATATGTTCTTCCTGTTCTTAAAAAGAAGCGTGTAAGTATACTGTTCAGAGAATCCTATGCATGTCCTAGCAATTCATGAATATTGTCAATATAACTCTATACTCTGTTTATCATTGGTGCCATTCGAGGCCCCGACTGAATTGGAATTCTAGAAAATTGCACGTTTGAGGAGTAAATTATTTGTAACTCGATAAATATCTCGATGCGTTGTTATTGGATGGATTATTTAGGTTTTAACACTACCTAGTCGATTTCTAGGTGTACTTCATTATCACTTGTCATGTGTTGTGTATCTGCCATATGCACATCAATTGTCCATTTTAGCTTTGTGAAAACTTAATGATAGTTAGAAAACTGGGTCAAGTTCTTAAGGTGTTCTTTACTGCTCTGCAGGCTGTTCGGCTTGGAAAATTTGATTATCGACTTTCAAATAGGTTGGCAACTGACTTACAGAGGTTAAGATGCAGAGTTAACTATCATGCTTTGAAGTTTACTGAAGAGATCAATGAAATGGGCCAAACATTGGTTGAGAGAATGAGGATTAAAAGCAAGCATTTTATTGCCCTACATTTGAGGTGATGTAACCAAGTATTCTTTACCGCTTCTAATGCTTGCATCAACAGAATGTTATAACAAGATTATAGCTGTGTAATTACGTGAATTTTGGCTGTGACTTACTCTATTCATTTAGGCTCCGTTTGATAATCATTTAGTTTTTTGTTTTTTGTTTTTCAAATTTAAGCTTATTTTTACTCAAAACATCTACTATGTATTCCACCTCTCCTGCAATGTATCCATCTTTCCTTAAAGAAAGTAGGTAGATGCTAACCAACTTTTAAAAACAAAAACAAACTTTTGGAAACTACTTTTTTTTGTTTCTAAATTTTGGTTTGGTTTCTACAAATATAGGTAAGATGTAGATATCTAAGTAACAGAAAACATATAGTAAAGTAGTTGTTGTAAGCTTAAATTTCAAAAACCAAATGGTTATCAAACGGGGCCTTACTTATTCCGTTTGTGATGGCATAACTTGATATTGCTGAACTTAATTTAAGCTATATGTCCTAAAAGATATGTGTACGGTAAAAGCTGCCTGTCCAAACATCTAGATTTAAATCTTTGGAGCTTTTTTTGTGAATGGCAATTTGGATATCTGTTGATGCATGTTTGGCGTATCATCATGTAGGTTTGAGCCAGACATGCTTGCATTTTCTGGATGTTATTATGGTGGGGGAGAGGCTGAAAAAGAAGATCTTGGAAAAATTCGAAAGAGATGGAAAAGTTTACGTGTAAGGTTTTATTTTGTTCATAAAAACTATCATCCAACTTCGGCAAGTAACACTAAACCTTGATTTGAATCTCTGGTTTTCAGGCGAGCAATCCCGATAAGGAACGAAGGCAGGGAAGATGCCCTCTGACTCCAGAAGAAGTCGGCCTCATGCTTCGAGGTCTGGGCTTTGAAAGTGATGTGCATCTTTATGTGGCATCTGGTGAAGTATATGGAGGAGAGAAAACTCTAGCTCCACTCAAAGCAATGTTCCCAAATTTCCATACTAAGGAGACTCTAGCCAGCCAGGAAGAGTTAGCTCCATTTTCGTCATTTTCGTCTCGTATGGCTGCTCTAGACTTCATTGTTTGTGACGAAAGCAATGTTTTTGTCACAAACAACAATGGGAACATGGCAAAGATTTTAGCAGGACGAAGGTTCGTAACGTTGCTTCGCATCACATTGCACCCTTAACTATCTTAGTAACATCTTTAAGCAACCTATCAAATTTCAAATCATTACCTTTCTAGCTTTACACAGTTGGTAATGAGGTACATTTCTTTATTGCAGGAGATACTTTGGTCACAAGCCAACCATCCGCCCGAACGCTAAGAAGCTGTACCGACTTTTCATGGATCGAAACAACATGACATGGGGCCAATTTTCATCCAAGGTCCAATCTTATCAAGTAGGCTTCATGGGCGAGCCAAATGAGGTGAAGCCAGGAAGAGGCGAGTTTCATGAAAACCCATCAGCCTGCATTTGCCAGGATTCAGACTCAAAGGCCAGGACAAATATATCTCATGTCAACCAAATTCACCACAATCTTACAGAAAATTTCCAGGAAAACAACAATGCCTACAAAGAGATGAGCAACTCGACAATAGAGCAAACCGCAGCAGAAGACGACCAAGACTGGAATGGCTCGGAATATTTAGAAATGGGAGGTGATTTTGGAGAGAAAAGTTTGCACACTATCACTGACTCTGTTCTTGGTGTTCAAGCCAAACCCGAACGACCAGAATTAGAAGAGTTGTTTTCAGACTAAAAAAACGGTCAGTTCGATCCAACTTTGACAAATTTTTTGTTACCCTTACAGAAATACATAAACATTTTTCTTAGTTGTAGCACTAGAAAGTTTGTATTCTGTACATAACGGTGGTGGAAAGGACACTGGTTGACATAGGTTTTGAAATTTGTACATACAAGTTTGCATTCTGCACATAAAAGTTTGTATCTTAAAAAACATTTAGATAGGATTATAAGGGTCAATAACAACATAGTTCAATTAACATAAGATGAATTCAAATCTTACTTTGCTTATTGTTGAATTGAAAATAGATAAAGATACATTTATAAGACCATGGGTTTGCTTTTTTCTTTTGAGTTCTTGAAGGATTGATGCAGAGTTGGTAACTTCAAAAGGTCATAATTGGATGGTGGTTTGTTCTGAGTTTTATTTTAATAATTCTCTTTTTAATACAAAAAGAGGAAATTCGAACCATGAACTATTTGGCATCCGAGGAGAATTTCCCAAACAAAAACTAAAACACTCAAATTTATTTAATTTATGTATATTTTTTTAAAGCTATTATTTATATTGTTTTGTTCGCGTAAGTTTGTTTTTGTTACAACTTACGAGATTAAGGAATTGTACGAACTGTTTTGTTTTTAGTTGTTATAGACCAATAAGATAAATGTATATAAATTATAAATTAGTTTAGTTCCTATAATTTTAAAAATTAGAATTTAATTTATATGATTGAAGAAAGTTAAAATTTAAATTATATGATTTGAAGAAAGTTAGAATTTAGTCTCTATGATTTTAAAAACTATAATTTATTCATTATGCTAGGATAAAATCTAAAATTAGTCATGATTGGTTGTAATCCCTAAGAATTGTATAGGTGGAAATATGTTATTAATGTGGAAATAATGAGATTGTTTTGTTCAATCAACCATTTAATTCACACTATCATAATTAACACATGAATAACTAACTTTCACAAACGATTATAAATGATAAGGATTATTTTTTAGATTTTATCAAACTATAGACATTAAATTATAGTTTTTAAAATCATCAAAATTAAATTTTTTATTTTTTATTTTTATTATGAAGACTAAATTCTAATTTTTAGAATAATAGAGGCAAAATTTAAGTTACATTAACAGATGACTTGATGGATACATATTTTAACAAGTGACCACATATTATTTATTTATTTTTGGGTGAAAGAACAATAAAATGTGGCATAAACAAGGTAACATATGTAGACATAATATGATGTGGCACAAATTTAACCACCTAAATTGGTCTCTCTATATCTTTATTTTATTTTTTTTTGAAATTAAAATAAAATAGCTACATTTTAGATCAAAACATATTGATATTTGGAGTGAAAATTTATTAGTAAATTCAAATTGTTAACCCTTCTTAAAGTTGAAAACTTAACAGTAAATTCGAATTGCTAACACTTTTTAAAGTTGAAAACTGATTATTACATTCAAATTGCTAACATTTTTTTAAAATTGATGTTAAAACTGTAGCATATTGAAGTGCAATTTGATGAAATTGAAAGTGTATAATTAAAATTGATACGACTTTGACAGATTATTTTAATTGTTTTTAATGAAATCTAGACATCCAATATCTTTAGATAACGATGTAATAACAAGAATGTTTAATATATTTAGATCATCATAATTGTTTTGCCGAAATTTCATAAGAGAATATTTTGAAATTACTCAACTAATACATATGATATCAATACAAATGACCAAGTGGCCGAACTCACTATTCCCAAATTATTGTATAACTTTAAGAAGAAAAAAATTAATTATCAAAAAATTATGAACCCAAATTCCTCCCTTCTTATTATTTAATTAAAAAAACGTAAAATAATAACTTTTTTAAAAAAATAGTGAAAAATGGTACTTTAAATTTGGAAGATTTTGCCGTATAATAAAAAAGTAATATTTTCATAGCACAAAATTAAAATTAATTCATTTTATCACTAGTTCAGTTCAATAAAAAATTATGTATTATAGATAAATTATGAGAATTTGTATCATATAGCAACTTTAGGACCCTCTATTAGAATTATAGCTCATTTTTATCAAAAATTGATTGATACCAAAATTTCAAGTGATTGAACTCAATCAGTAATATTTGATTGTATTCCATCAGTTTGATAAGTGATTTGAGCTCATCAATCAATTACCACTTGAAATTTTACTATAAATCAATTTTTGATAAAAATGTGCTATAGTTGCAATTTTTTACCTCATTTTTGTTATATATGAAAAACCCCTAAATTATTTTAGAAATTGGGGTGCAAATAAAATAGAAGAGGGGGAGAATGTGGTGGTGAGGGTAAAATTTCCTTAAATTTTAATGGAAAATAATTGAAATATTTGCTTTTATTAATTTATTTCCCCTAATTATAAATAACCGAATAGAATAAACCCGAGCTTGAGCGTTGTTCAAAAAAGGAAAAAGACCCAAAGTTGAGAGCAGAGGACGTGGAACTATCATAATCCAATTATAATATCGACGTGGCAAAATTCACATCCTTTTATCCTTTTCTTCTTCTCCGTCATCCTTTCTCCTCCAAACAAACACACTCGTACACAGAAAACAAGAAAACTCAACAATGGCGTTGAAGCTGCCCACACATCTGGCGACACCTGGCAACCTCCACCGGCGCCGCCGCGACGCCTTCTCTTCCCGCCGCGCGCTGGCGGCCTCCGACGCTCTCTTCTCCTCGTTCCTCTCCCTCACCTCTCCCTGCGCCTCATCCTCCTCCTCCTCCGGTAAGTGCTCCCTCTCCCCTTCCTCAGTACCATCCAACTGTTCTATATCCTCATTTTACTTTACTAGAGCCGATTGTGATGCCGATTACGTCCTGGAGAGGATTTATGATGCCGATTGTTTTTCCGTGCGGTTTTAGGGAGATCCTCATTGCTACCGGTAGTGAGATGTACGGCTCAGCAAACTGGAGTTGTGAATCTGGCGCCAGGGACACCGGTGAGGCCGACCAGCATTCTGGTGGTTGGCGCCACTGGAACCCTAGGTAGGCAGATCGTGAGGCGCGCGTTGGATGAAGGCTACGAGGTTCGGTGTCTCGTCAGGCCTCGACCGGCTCCTGCCGATTTTCTTCGCGATTGGGGCGCTATAGTCGTCAATGTGTGTCTGATTCTCCATTTATATGTTTATATTTCTCGATTCAGTTGATTGCCTTGTGTCGATTATATGAATTGCGAGATAGATGTTTAATTGTGTTTGCTAATGAGGAATTTGGATCGTAATTGGATGTTATTGCAGGCAGATTTAAGTAAACCAGAAACTATTCCGGCAACGTTGGTCGGCATTCATACCATCATAGACTGTGCCACTGGACGGCCGGAAGAGCCCATTAAAACGGTGATTTTCATTCTGAGTTTTGATTTTTTGTTTGTTTGTTTGTTGTTGTTTATTTTATAAATAGATATTGAAACTAAATTGAAAAGTCTGTTGGGATCTTGTACGACCTAGTAATTACAGGTTACACGTTCGAAATCCAGCTCCCTATTATTGTTGACTTAAAAAAAAAGAACGATGTTGTTTTTATTTTATTTTAAGTGTTCAGACTATCTTATGTGCATCTCAACTAATCTCACAGGACAACCATGCATTCTTATTACATTTTTTATTGATATCCGTGAATGTCCGGATTAGCTTACACAAACTTCAACTATTCTTATGGGAAATATCGCCTTATCCTACGACATTTGGATGTATGGAAATCTGTAAGAAATTATTTCCTAAATAGATGGTCTCTTTGGATTGAACTCATAATCTCTTAAATTCTTAATTACTTATGACACTTTTAACCACTAGGTCGGGATGGATAGGATTTTACTATATTTGGTTTATTTACCCATAATTCTGTTCTCCGGATACTTGATGATCTTACTTTACAGTACTTAGCATACTGAATTGCTAGACATCAGTGACTCACTGACTTGAATTGAGATGCTTTGGAGAATCTAATCAAAGACCATCTCTAACGATTCCCCATTATGGCTTCCATGAAAATCATAATATAGCTTACTATTATTTTTTGATTGGACACAAGACTTGTTTTATATATATATGAAAAAGTACAAAAGTTCTATCAAAACTAGTTACAAAAAGCTATGTAATAAAAGTGGATAGATTGTAGGCTTACTATTATTCAAGAGTCAAATAGAGAATCTAATTTTAACTTAGACAATGACGAAAATTGAAAGTTCTATTGTTTCATGCATAATCTCATATGTCAAGAGATTAATCAAACACCAACGGTGGCATTGCCATTGTGAGATTCAATGTGTTTAATCCCTTCTAAAGCTTTATATGGTGATCCATATCTAACCTGAGTTATCTTCTATTTAGGTAGATTGGGAAGGAAAAGTTGCCCTGATACAATGTGCAAAGGCTATGGGAATCCAGAAATATATTTTCTTCTCCATCCATAACTGTGACAAGCACCCTGAAGTTCCACTCATGGAGATCAAGTATTGCACTGAGAAGTTTCTCAAGGACGCAGGCCTTAATCACATCATTATTCGGCTATGTGGTTTCATGCAAGTAAATATCACCTTAAATTAATCTTCATGTTTTCTCCTTTATAATTTATTTGTTGCTATTAGTTTTTTTTTTTTTTTTTTTTTGTTAAATTTATCCCATCAAGGAACGTTTTTCATATCAGAATCATTCCTATAGTCTGTTTGTGAAAACTTACAAAACAAATAAAAGAAGTCAACGAATAAATTGAAATTTATTTATCTAGAAATATAATACTTTTTAAGGGCCCGTTTGATAACCATTTGGTTTTTTGTTTTGGGTTTTTGAAATTTAAGCATATTCTTACTCATATTTTCCTACAATGTATTCCACATTTTCTACATTATGTTGCACCTTTCCTACAATTTATCCATCTTTCTTTAAGGAAGTATGTGAATGCTAACCAACTTTCAAAAACTAAAACAAACTTTTGGAAGCTACTTTTTTTCCCTCCCAAATTTTGGTTTAGTTTCTACCAATATAAGTGAGATGTAGATGTCCAAGTAAGAAAAAGTATATGGTAAGGTAGTCATTGTAGGCTTAAATTTCAAAAACCAAAAACAAAAAGTCAAATGGTTATCAAACGGGGCCTAAGGTATCTGTTCTTCAACACTGTTCATTATTTCATATGCATGAACAGATGGATAGTTTTAGCCTCAGTTAAAAGAAAACCAACTATCCAGTCTTTTATCTTCGATGGATGTCTGCCCCTTTCTTTGATGTTCTAATTTGAGTTTTGAGTTTCTTTTTATTTATTTTCACATAGCTTTGATTTTATTCTTGGGTGCAAAATACTAAGTAATTTTTGTTTGTTCAGGGTCTCATTGGGCAGTATGCTGTACCTATATTAGAAGAGAAATCTGTTTGGGGAACAGATGCTCCAACAAGAATTGCCTACATGGACACCCAGGTTTGTTTAATCATATTGCTTATGATTGTTTCCATTGTAGTTATTATAAATTAAAAGTTCTAATATCTCATATGTATTTTTATTGATTAGGATATAGCCAGGTTGACATTTATTGCACTGCGTAATGAGAGTATAAATGGGAAACTTCTTACCTTTGCTGGCCCTCGTGCATGGACAACTCAAGAGGTAAGCAATCATACCTTTGGCCCTAAATAGGAATTTCAATTTCATCTGTCAGACTGCTTGAAATTGAAATGAAAAAGCACTTATGAGTTGAGCATTTGTTGCTCGATTAACATTACATTCATAAGCGAGAGCGAGATTGTTGTGTAACAATGTCCCCACAGAAAAATTGCTCTGTGTTTTCTTAAGTTACATTTTGTTGCCAGGTGATAACATTATGTGAGAGGCTTGCTGGACAAGATGCAAATGTTACGACTGTCCCAGTTTCAGTGTTGAGATTCACTCGTCAACTGACAAAGTTTTTTGAGTGGACAAATGATGTTGCTGATAGATTAGCATTTTCAGAGGTAATAAACCATTATTCTTTTTCTAAAGTTCATTTATTGAAGGCTGGTTCTTTATTTCTTTTATTTGAAACACAAAGGTGACTATTGTTGAATCATGTTACATCATGGATCAACCCAAATACTTAAGTTGATAGGTTGGAGTAAATTTAATTATATCAACTAACACTCTCCTACTTCAAAAAAAAAAAAGAAAACTAACACTTTTCCTTACTTGTGGGGTTAGAAATTTGAAATGCCGAGGGTAAGTTAATATTAATTGGAGCTGAAACGATTTGATAGGAGTTTGAACACTAGATCTCCTGTATTGATACCCTATTAAATTTTGTTAAAATCATTAGTCAACTCATAAGCTTAAGTTGATAAGTTGAAGTAAATTTAATTATATCAATTAACACTGATGACTGATACTTGTTAAGTTACAGCAGGAATTAAAGGGACCCCCTTTCATCAATATAGTCTCTTCAAAATTGTTCGCTAATTCCGTTGGATATGAACAAAATTTAATGTCTTGGTCTGTTGGGACGTAATTCTCTTGTTTGACTGTTTTGGTGTATTGTTTCTGAAGAGAGTTATGTAGTTAGTCATGTTCTTTAAAAAATCAGGAATTGGGTACCTTTCATTAGTCTCTTAGGAGGTGTTAGGGTGAGGTTTTGATGAGAAGTTGGTTTGGTTATTTTGAGTTGTTAAAAATTGAGAGTTGTAGCCAAAACTTGTTTTGATGTGGTTTTTTGTGCAGAGGAGTTAAAGTGAAAATCTTGTTTGGATGTAGATTTAAAATGAGCAGTTGACAAAAGAATGATTAAAAATGAGTGGTTAAAAATGAGTTATTTTGATTGATTAAGAATGAATGATTAGAAGTCCCCAAGGGGTGGCAGAGTGGGTGAAGACTAGGGCTTTGAAGGTATGCTCCCTTCAAGGTCCCAGGTTCGAAACTCACCTGTGACATACTCCTTCGATGTCTCCGGTGCCTGGCCTAGGGACGGGCGTGATTACCTTGTTTCAAAAGAAAAAAGAATGAATGATTAGAAATGAGGAGTTATATTGAATAGTTAGAAATGAAGAGTTATTTTTAATGGTAGAAATGAAGAGTTATTTTGAGTTGTTACAAAAATTCGTTTAGATGTAGTTTTTCAAGGAGGAGTTAGTAAATTCTCAATGTTAATCCTCTTTGCATGTGACAAACAAACACCCCCTTAACTTGTAGGTTGGTTGTCTTCACTCTTCCTCCTATGTAGAGTTTCTGAAGATAATGAAATAGTTTTTTTGTGTTTTGTTTTTTTGTTTATATCCATGAGTGTTTGTGCCAGTTTATGCGCACCTCAACTATTCTCACGAGACGTATTGTCTGACCTAACAATATTTAGATGTTAAGAAAACTTGTAAGAGATTATTAGGTAGGTGGCCACCATGGATTGTACCCATAACCTCTTAGATTCCATTCTTTTCGATCACTAGGCCAACTCAGGATTGTTGTTAATGAATAGTTATTATTATTTTATTTTGATAGGAAACAAGTTAATGAAATAGTTTCTTATATGCAATAAAATAGGAAAAAATAAAAAATAGAAATTTGTTGGTCTAGTTTTAACTGATCAGAACGGATCAGAAATATCTTAACATCAGACTCCAAAAGCTTACGCAATTGCTTGGAATGCATAGGTCTTTTTCTATGTATCTGCAGACTAGCAACTAGCAAGGAAATAGCATTAATAAAAAACGGAAAGTGAAGAAATATTATAACATTGAAGAAGACCAAATGATGAGAGAGTGACCGTGTGACAAAAAGTGGCGTTAAGATACTTCCATGTTCAACAAAAGCTGCCTACTTTTATTGATTACACTTTTTGATTCAATCTCTTATTAGTGATAATGTTCATTTAGAGAAGCTAACAACTTTTGGCGGGGCATTTTGTAGGTTCTTACAAGCGACACTGTTTTCTCTGTTGTAATGACAGAGACATACAATCTGCTCGGTGTAGATGCAAAGGATATAATAACTTTAGAGAAATATTTGCAGGATTACTTCACAAACATTTTGAAGAAATTGAAGGATCTCAAAGCACAATCAAAGCAGTCAGACTTTTTTATATGAAGCCGGTGCGATTTGTAATGTAAATGAAGCTTTGTATGTATTTTAACTCTTGATACCATCGTAACTTCTTGTGCAAGGTATGCCATTCATTTGTTCCTTATCTCTTACCCCTTGCCGCCTCTGTTCGATTCTAGCAGTGTAAATTTCATGGGCCACTTGCTAAAAGATCTTGTTTTAGTATGTATTGTAAAAGTTGTTTTCTGTTAATCAAATGTATTAGGGTTTGACGGTTGCCCAGTGAAATTAGTCAAGGTGCACACAAGCCGCCCTAGAAACTCACCACTAAGCAAAAAATGTGAGTAAAACTCGTGTATGCTGAAATTTAAAGTATTCACCCTCGCACCAGATATGAGAAATATTTGCTGTACAACTTGAGCATTTGTTTATTTATTTATTTATTTTGAGAAAAATTATTTATAAATTTGTTGATACCTGATATCGTTAACTTTGTACCATACGTTTAGAATTGTCTAAACGAAACGTATGGTTAGAATTCAAAATTATCTTTAGAAAAATATATAGAGATCATTTAAGCTTATATTGAATGAGTCAGATTTAGGTTGGCAGGAAACCAGGTTCCTTCAATAATTTACTGAACCAGGTTCTTACTTGAGACAAAAGGATGAGAAAGAGATGAGACAAATCACAAATTTACTTATTTGCATACTGAGTGTGAGAGAGGGGACTACTTTTAGCCCAGGTTTTAAACTTTAGCCCTAGAAGATGAGAAAGCTATTATTGAGGAATTTGTCACGAAAATACAAATTTAATTTAATGTGTTTTTTTCCTAGATATTATACGAGATTTTTTACTACTCAATAATTTTGGGTAGCCCAAACGTGAGTCAGAGAATCATTCTTTTCATGGTCATTTTCATTCACCTTCTCCTTCTCCAAACACTCTCTTAGTGTATTAGATCCTTCTTAATATTTCTATTATAGCTTGATCTTTAGGTGTTGTTAATTAGTGTTTTAAAAGGCGCATCCAAGTGCACTTATATAAGGCATGCGCCTTTTGGTGTATATTGTGCTTTAGATCTAAGAGGGCCATTACATTACCTTGGACATTTTAAAACATTGTTGTTAATGTTAGGCTCTACTTTGTCTTGTCCACCATTTTCTTTCTCTATCTGTAGCTTAAATTTCTAGGAAGGTCAAGTCTTTTTTGGCAGGTTTTGCATGTGAGTCAAGGAACTTGTCTAGAGACATTATTCTATCATGCTGTCCCTGAATTGGTGCTTTCTTTGTAGGAGGTTGTGTGAGGATTTGCATTATCTTCTGTGAGGATGTATGTTTTGTTCAGTCCATTTGGATCTGTTGGTTGGCTTTGTTAACGTGTTTGGATTGGAATATGGATTGTTATGATATGATTGATGAGGTTCTTTGGGGTCGGTTTTTCGTGATAAAAAATAACGTGTTGTGGCATGCTAGCTTTTTCACGATCATGTACGAGTTTGGATTGAGTTTAAGGGAAATTGAGAGATCTTGCGAAATTACTGGAGATCGCTTATTTGAATCTCAGTAATCTATTACTATATCTATATTTTGTAATTTCATGATCAATGAAATTGTTTCTTATCCAAAAAAAAAAAAAAAAATCTTGCGAAAGCGCTGAGGTTTATGCCTCTTTGCTCGCACCCTAACCTCTTTGCTCGCACCCTTTTGTAAACCGTTATGTAAGTAATTTTGAGCTTGATTTTGATTTTGTTAAATTAGAGTATCTTTAAGTAGCTTTTGAGAGTTTCTTTCAGTTGGGCTTGCTTTTTATTTTGATTTTGTTATTTATTTATACGTTTCTTTAACTATTTTCAAAAGAAATGGTAGGATTCAAGTTGCATATATTTTCCAAAGAAATTCAATCTTGATTATTTACATAGCTTATAGCTTGTTACTTTATAATTACATGTCCCATCTCTTTCAATCAAGATTTCCTTAGTGCGCATCTCTTTCATTTCAGTAAAGTGATGAGTGTGGTTGGTGGGGTAAGTTAACATCATCCTAGTCATTCCAATAGTTGTATACTTTTTGAATTATGCATATTATGATTGGATGCTTTTTCTCAAATTTGATAAGGCTTTTTGAATATTGAGATTGGGAAAGTTACATTACATTGACTACAGACAATTTCTTTTTTCTTGGCTTTATGTAATGACATTTTTCTTTTTCTTTCTTGTTGGTAATTAAATTATTGGTATATTCTATGACATGTGAACCACTTGTTGTTTTTGGCTACAAACTCTAAAAGCTTACAATTACAACTTGTGATCCACTATTTTTTTGGCACATACTAGTACATAGGTGAGACCTACTATGAAAGGGAGAGGAATGAACAAATTTTCACTTTTTATGTAAAAAAACAAGTTTGGGTCTTTTTTACCTTTTCACCCTTGGATATTTCTTCTTGGGCTCTCTTTCTTCTCTACTTTAAAATCACTTCTATTTTTTTTTTTATAAGTGATTTTGGAAGAATCTTTTATAGTGATTTTTGGTCAATCATTTAGGAAACTGATTCTTGGGTGATTTTGATGAGCGATTGTAAGACATTTTTTTAAATAGAATTTATTTTATATTTGAAAATGTGTTGTATATTGTAAATTTTAGAATCCATAGTTTAATTATAACAATTTTTTAAAAATAATTCATACATAGTAAATATGACAACTTTCATTATTTTTTAATCAATTTCACTTATTTTCAATAAGTTTAACTTGATAGAAGTCATTAGTTTTGAGTTTGATTGAATCAATTTTTGACATATTTGAACTTTTTCTAAAATTTATTCATTGAATTTCTTTTTTTTTTTATTATTCATGAAAAATCTTCTTTAGGATTTTATTTCCCTTTAATTGCCAAAAATTATGTGAAATTTGTATTTTAAAAATCGCTTATAAAAGACTATTATACCTAAAAATTAACCATTTTCAGTCAAATCACCATTTCTTAACATACTTTCAAACGTAATATAACTTATAAATCCAAACATGCATCTTTAAAACGATGGGATTTTTTAATAAACATTCTTGATTTATCCTCAACATTCTCTTTAGAAAAATAGCTGCTTTATTTTTTTTCTTATTCTAAATTATTTTTGAATGACTTAGAAAATATGTTCTTAAAAGTTAAAACAAAGGGGTAGGAGAAAGAATGAGGCATTGCCCATATCTTTCTTTCTTACTTTTTTTCTCTCTCTTTGTTGTTGAGGTACATTCTTTGCTTATTTTATACTTTCACAACTACAAAATAACAATGTTTCTTGGCACAAGACAATACCATTTTCTTTGAATCCAAGCATGCTCTGTATAACTTTTGGGAGTGGTATTTAAAGGTGAAATAAAAGAAATACTCAATTCAAAATAGGTTAAATAAAACACATTTTATAGTTAATAATCAACTCACTAACATAAGCATAGCTCAACTAACATATTTTATGTACTTTCTTAAGATGTCCGAACTTCAAATACTCCACCCCACATTAAAAAAAAAAAAAAAAAAAAAAGTTATCAACAACTCTTCTCATAAACCATTTAGAAACTAATTGCAAACTTCATGTAGCAATTAGAAATAAAATTTAAACGTAATGGACTACCTTACTAATTGTAATTTATTTGATTATGATACTTGACCGAAGATAAGGGTACCTTTTTAAAATATGTAAACTATTACTTTCATTATCACTTTTTTTTTTCAATAATCATTTTCAGAATCGAACTTGTGACGATTAAGTTGAAACAAGTTAACACACCACCAACCCTTTTATTATTTAATTTTTGAGACAAACAACATTTAATATAGTATATCATTAAAGTTGATTAAGATCAAACGAATATTCAATTCAAATAATGAAATTGTTAGCATGTTGCATTAAAAAGTGAGGAAATATTACCTATTTCATTTTGAAATGAGACGTCTGTTTCACTAAAACTAGTAAACAATATCAATGAAATTCTAATCCTAGTTCCAAGTAACTTCTCTTAAAGAAGATAAAGAAAATATAATCTTCATTTCCGAATAATTTGGAAGTAAACATGACCTAATTCAAACATCCATGACTAAAAATGCTGGTTTCAAAAAATCTATAGACTAAGGTAGAAACTAAGATAAAATCCTAAAATCAAAAGTGCATTTAAAAAGAAAAATTCAAAAAAAAAAAAAAATCAAAAGTGCATTTTAACCTAGTAAATTAGCAAAAAAAAATATACATTATATGTATAGAATCTCACTTTTCCCATCAAGATTTGATGGCTATTAGAAAACCAAAGAGACATTCTCCCATTGAAAGTAAGAGAGGAGATTGAGAAGTTAAGAGAATGTCAGAGAGAAAGTGAAAGTGAATTCCACACTCCATTATTCAAACAGATTGCATTTACTCAAAAGAAGATATATCTTTATTATGTGTGCATTGCCATTGCCCTTACACTCCATTTTTCCCCCCACATCCCTCTTCTTTATCCATTTAGGGGATGTTTGGGCCACCAAAAATAAGAGGGAGAATGAGAATGAGAATGATTCTCCGTGTTTATATCACCAAAAATCATTACCTGCATAATCACATTTTCAAAAAATCACTTTTTTTCATTCTCACTTATTCGTTCAAAAATATAGTGTCTCATCGACAAATTTCTAGTTACGTATGTAGCTTTTGAATCGGTCTCTGTTCTACTATTTAGATCTAAAAGGTGATTAGTACATAGTTTGAGAAACTTGTTTTTTTTTTTTTTTTTTGCATTGGATACCATTTTATTAGATAATTTAATTTCCCCTTTTCACTGGATTTTTTTACCATTTACATTGAGTGTTACCTAAGATGCAATCTTCCTTGGATACAATCATTAATTAAGGGAGTGAAATAATAGGACCATTATTGGGGCTGTGAAAGGAATCTAAAGTACTTAGTTGTATAATTTACAAAAAAAGTACTTAGTTCCATAATTACTTTTTACATTATAGAAGATGAGGTTCCCCACTATGTTTTGGATATATGGTCCAAAGTTAAAATAGAATCTCTTGTAAAAAAAAAAAAAAAAAAAAAAAAAAAAAAAAAAAAAAAAAAAAAAAAAAAAACTCATATTATTGCATGTGATTATAAATATACTGAAAGATTTACTGATTATTGTAACATTATCATGTACTACTTTCTACTGTTCTATCTAGCCAACTCTTTGGTGGTACAGTTTTCCATCTTTCTACTTATTTTTATTTTCTTTCCTACATAGTGAAAAAAAAACAAAAAAACAATTGAAGATGAGATCAAACAACATATCAATGAACAACTTCTCCTTTTGGCACAATATTATATAGATTTAAAATATCTACTTTGAAATTTATTTCATTTCAGTCTATCAACTTTCGAATGACTAGCTCATATATCAGATTTTAATTTAAAACTTTTTTTAATATGTATACAAAAAATCAACATACAAAAGTTAATTGACTAAATTAAAATAAACTTAAAAGTAAAGGAACAAGTATGATATTTAAACCACACACATTAGTAATGAAATTTCTAAAAACAGTCCCTAGATATTATTAAATCAATATCCCAGCCTTTGGTAGGGTTAGATTTGCTTTCTTCTTCTTCTTTTTTTTTTTTTTTTTTTTTGAAAGGGATAGGGTTAGATTTGTGGTCTTTGATGAAATAAAAACTTGGAGAAATTAGAGCATTTTCATCCAACTTGTTGAAAATTATGTTGACTTTGGGGGATATTTTGATGGCAGAATTGACTACATTTTTTTCCATTATTGGAGGTTTCATATGTATATTGAAAGCTTTGGAATAAACTTAGGCCAGAGGGTTTTGGTGTATGGTGTCATAATTTATGTGCCTCTATGATTTTTCTTTTCTTCTTAAAGTTGAGTAACATGGTAAGATGATCATTTAAAGTTTTTGATCTTTTAGTCGAGAATATATATCTAAACCAGCTAATTTATAGTTAATTGGTCATTAATCGTGACAAATTTAGTATTAGTTAAAAAAAATTGTAAATACAACTTTTTTTAGCAACTTGTACAAATTTCAACCAAATCTAAAGTACTACAAATTTATACTAAATATATATATATATATATATATATATATATATTATATATTATAGAAGCCATTGATTCAAGTGGTTGATTTGGAAAAAATATATATTTTGGGTGAACTACACCTTTTTGATAAATATAAGTATTTTAAAAGAAATAAAATTTATGATTTAGTTAGATTTAGTTATAAAAAGTTTACGAGGCTTGAATTTTCACTCTATCATAAGTAAAAAAAACAAAAAAAAAGTAATAATAATTAATTAATGAAAGTCACATTTACATTTCATTAATTAAACCAGCAACACAAATAAAAGAAAAATATATAAATTAATTCAGAATTTAATGAGAACTGATTAGAAACGTAATATTGTGTGGACCGATGGGCTTACCAGTCTTGATCAATCTAACACATAAATACAATGAAATTTATGATGGAATTTATAATGCAAATACAATGAAATTTTTATGTTGAAATTTCGTGATTGAAATGGAGTTTGATCAATCTAACACATAAAGGAAAAGTTACTAAGAACAATTTTTTTTAATATAATGTTAATAATTAAACATTTGCAATATGGGCAACGAAAAGGAACTTAGTGCCAAGTTACCAAGCTTGAAGATATATTCAAAAACAATGTTTGAAAATTAATAAAAGGCACCACTTTTATTTATTTATTTATTTATTTATTTACTTTTATAATAAAAGCTCCACTTTTATTATCAAAAGAAAAAGTGATTAAAAGCGAAGCAAAGTGTGAAATATTGTTAAAATGAACTTCACATGGATTGATAAAACATGCTCAGTTTTAGTACGACTCTTTTTTATTTTATTTTATGGATTAAATAAATCTTAAAAGTTCCCATTTTTGTCTCTATATTTATAACTTCAACAGTAATTCTATGATGACTTTTATTTTTATTTTATTTTTTTTGTTGAGGAGAAAAATCACAAATTTTATACGAAAATTATTATTATTATCAAATAAGATGAAAGTTAAATATCGATTTTAAAATCAAATTTATAAGGTCAAATAAATTACAATCATTTAATCAAGCAAATACGCCACCAACTTTTAAATTGATATATTTAGAGATATCTTTACTCTCAATTATTTTATGACTAAATATTTTATGTTTTTTAAATTTAAGATACATTGTGTTAAATTCTTATTTCTTTCTTTCCAAATTTGTATCGTATACGTAGATTAATTATCATTATTATTATTTTAAGCAAATAGGGCAATTTCTATGCGCAGATTATCATCAATTCTTAAACAACTTGTATCCATTTTTTTTTTCAAAAAGAAAAAATGTTAAATAGTTCGAGATCATGAATTTCTTAGAATAGTTTATTTATTTATTTATTTTTAATATAGACATGACACTTTAAATTAATATGATATGTATGAAAATTTGTACATTCAAAATGAAAATTGTCAAGTTGAAATTTTATGATAGTTAAAAAAAATTAAGCAAAAAAGACTTGATAATATATCACTTGTTGAAAGACAAAACATAATTATATAGTTTTAGTTAACGTTGTATAAACAATATACCTAGACTTCATTAAAAAAATATTTATAGTATTAAAAAAATTATCCATGCATAAACTATTTTAAAATACGCATGTCATAAAATTGTGAAAATTGTGTGCTATCACATTTTAAAATATTGAATTAAAAAGTCAACATAATCAGCTTCTAGTCTATAAAATATTAAGTCTTCGCATCGAAATTCGTGACATATAAAATGTTCTTAAGACAGAATATTCTTTACTTACCAAACTTGTTCACCTTGTCCAAACCGACCGAGAGAGACCAAAAAATATATTATAATTTGGATAAATTACAAATTCAGTTTTTATATTTTAAAGAAGGTTATAATTATAATTTTAAGAATTAGAAATTTAATGTCTATGTTGTAAAAAAAAGTTAAAATTTAGATACATTTTATAAACTTAAACAAATTAAATACATAGAGATAATATCTATGCTTAAATTATATATTTTATGTTTAATCGATCCTTTAATTCACATCATTATTATTAACAAATTGTAATTTTATGGAGAGAGTTAGAGGTCTAATAATTTTGATGTTTGAGGACAATTATTCAATTCAAGATCTTATTTGAAAATAATAGTACCAAGAATTTAATTTTAATTTTACTATTATAAATACCATATTTATAATTTAATTGATTAGAATAATACTTACTCCTTTTATTTTTTATTTAGTTAATAAATATTTGAGAGTGAAGATATGAACGGTTAATTATAAAAAATGATTTTTTTAAGAGAGAAAATGATGTTATTGGAGCTTTCTTTTGATTAACAACTCAAAAAGGTAAGAGGAAGAAGAAAAAAAATCCTACCATTTGTTTACTAAAAGAAATTAGAATTATTTAAGAAATTTATAACAAATAACTCGTAACCATATTTTTCAATAATTATAAATAAAGATTGAGTGTTGATTAAAATTTATTAAGTCAAATTGATGCAAACAATTATTATTATTTTTAGATGGTGAATCGAAAAGCATAATTGGATTAAAAGAAAAGGTCTAAACAAATTGAAAAGCATAATTATACCAAAAAATGTAACGTAGCTTTTAAAAATTAAAAATGAAATTGATAAATTGTATAAATTAAACTTATAATTTAATCAAATACAAATATTATGGACAAAAAGTCAACAACAAAAAAAAAACATTTATCAAGTTAATATTGTGGGGAATAACTATATTTGTTTGCTAACAAAAAATAATAATAAATATTATAAATATATATTCATAATTTAGTTCAATTTTGTATCTAAATTTGTTTGTTGAATTAAAATAATAAAAAATAAATAAAAAGCTATTTTTTATTTGGTTTGGTTGGAGAGAAAACAGAGGGAAAAAGGGGAAAAAAAGCAAAATATTAATAATAATAATAATCTTTCTCCCTCGTAATTTGGCCAAGTTGCAATAAATCAAATTAAGTACAAAAATTGCAATAAAATAGTGAACCTCAAATTTGTACAAAAAAACAATTAATTTAGAGAGAAAGAGAAAATAACTTATGGGATTTCACTTTCTTCTGTTTTTTCTCTTATTTTTTTAGAAGCACTTCTTTAGTTGATAAACCACCTTGTATAAAGTCTCCCCGAATAATGTTAAAGATCTCATATTAAAAAAATCGAGAGTTTTCAAAATATTTATAAGATAGATAGGCTACCATTTTATCATAAATTAAATTTAAAATAAATATATTCATTATCTAATATGATATTAGAGCAACTTTTAAATTGATGAATAATTTAATCTGATTCAGCAATTCGAAATAAATAAATGAATAATTAAGTCTCCATTTGCTATATTTTTTCTCTTCAATTTATAAATATTAGTGACAAATAGATGGATTGTGTATATTTCTTTGTCTAAGATATTGAACTCATAATCTCTATTATACTTGCAAAAGACAAAAGATATTATAATTGAAATCTAAAAAAAAAAAAAAAGTGTTGGGTTAGAAGAATTCTTATTTCCACCCCACGTGAGTATGAAATTATAATTCCCCAAAGAAAATTAATACCTTCCCCAGCAAGGATAAGAATTATTTTCCCCACAATTTTGTATATTTTATATTTTAATTTTTAGTTTTTTTATTTCTTAGTTATTTTTTCTAAATAGATTCTCTCTTTAGTCGAATTGAATATTTTGAATTTTATTTTTCACCTACTATACTTTTGACTCGGCTTCTAAAAACCATAATGAATTGGTTTTTAGTTTACTATAAATGTTTCAAATTAATTCAATAGTTTGTTGTTCTATTTTTTATTTTTAATATTTTATGTTAGGATATACATTTTAACAGTAGTTTGTTTTTAACTGCATTTTAACAGTAACAAAAATGAATAATGTACCCAAAAGAGTATAACTCTAAGCCATTGTAATCTTTTATATATGTATATATATATATATAATAATGATTCAATAATAAAAAAACTTATAACTTATCTTAAAATATTGTTAAATTAAAAAAATTGAATTCATTAAAATAATTATATTTTTTGAAAAAAGTTATATATATATATATATATATATATATATATATATATTTATTTATATTGAGAAAAAAGTTATATTATTTATATATCATACTAATATTTATGAACATAGTTGCATTATAACAAACAAATAATAATATTGTACTAAGGTGATGAAAGCTTGCCTTTTATAGTTGGACACCCACCAAAACATGCCACAAGGCAACAAAATTTCCAAATAAATTGGTAGGAAAATACAATTTGGCACCTACAACATGCCAGTTTGGTTTGGAATTTTCTTTTTTTTAAAAATGGCTTTTTAATTTAATATCAAGGACTTTTTTTTTAGTACTTATATCAAGGACTTGAATCACTACAAAAGTGTAATTGTAGAACATCTGATAAATCTTATTCAAGATACATAAATAATGATAGAAAAGTTCTAAATCAAAATAGGCATTGGCTTAAAATAATTTTTAAATTGGGTGAATCAAATTATGAGAAATTGTATGAGGTGTGCTATTCTTATAAAATAAATATAAATGAAAGTAAATTTTAAAGTAGCTGTCTCTATAGTCATTTATATTGTATTATAATATTCATTAGAACAATATCATATATTAATAATATTCATTAGTACAATATATATTATTAATACATGATTATAAAAATATATATTATTAATATCAATAACTATAATTTTTTTTTAAGTGGTCATATTTATAATTATTTTATACCCTTTTGACTAATCTGACAAGTTTTGCTTGAATTATTTGTACACTTAGAAATGCATTAAAATAAGTAAGGTTATTGTCAACAGAGCATAGCTGTATCAGCATCCTGTTACAAGTTCGAATCCCCCTCTTCCAATATTATTGTTTAAAAAAATAAAAAACACCAAAAAACAAAAAATAAAAACAAAAGATAACTTTTTTTTTTTTTTTTTTTTTTTTTCATAAGTAAGAAAAAGGTCTCCAAATTTATCCCAATATTTAGTTAACAAGGTAATATTCGATTTTTGTTTTTATATATATTAGAATATTCGAATTTAAGTTCTAAATAGTTAGGGTACGTAGTAGAATCTAACCGTTGAAAATTCAAAAGGAGAATTATTTGAAACTTGAAAAAGCAAAAAAGAAACCCAAAAATTTCCACAATTTGTTGAGTGGAAGAAATTGCAATAACACAAAATAATTATATTTTAAGATTAAAATGAACAACTAGTACTTGCTTTTAGTTTAATAATAATTTATGTGGCTAGCAACAATATTCGTATGACCAAATATTGTTAAATAAAAAAAAAAAAAAACGCAATCTAATGAAAAATTTGAATTTATAAACTTTTAATCATAGATTTAAGCATAAATTTGAAGAAGAAAAACAATTTATACACTTTCAATTTTATATAAACAAATGCCATCATTAATCAAAGACAAATGACAGCAGCAAATTAAATAGAAACTTATTCTTAACGTTATAAAAATACAACTTGCAAAAACTTCATAAAAAATATATTTTTAAAAGAAGAAAATAAGTGATCTTTTAACAATTTAGAGGGGCTTAAAAAAAATCTTATTAAAAGTTATTTTAAAAAGACTTTTTCAAACTATTTTGTTTTAAAAATTATTGCAGTCTTTAATAGAAATAAAAGGAAAATGTGCGTATGATATTCTTCAAAATATATTTTTTATTTGTAACTCATCAAAAAAAAATTAAAAATCAAACCTCGTTAGCAATTTCTCTACAAAATCTAAATCCAAACAAAATATTTATAGCAACTTTTCTATAAAAATCTACATTTAAATGAGTTATTATTTACTATATCGGTATAAAAACTCATATCAAAATAAATTAGAAAAATTTACTCAAAAAATAATTATAAATATTTATAATTATGAATAATATTTTTATATTTATTACATGTATAATTAATTGTTATTTGTTAGAATAGATTATCTATTACAATTTTTTAACAAATTATTAAATAATTTCTAGTCATTCAAAATATTATCTATCTAAATACAAAAATGTAAAGTATTAATTAGGAAATCCATTATTCTGTGAAATTAAAATAAGGGAAAAAAGACAAAAAGAAAACGCCTTTGAAAACGAAACGCAAAGAAAATGGAGTAATAAATGACATAAAAGCCCCTATAGAGAAAAAGAATTACGAAATTAACATGGAGAGAGTTTAAAACTATTAATTTTGATATAACTACCAATAGTAAAAGAAAAAGTCAGTTGCAGAGAACTAGTGGCGGCTGAGCAGTCAACTTCCGGTCAAACCAAATATCCCCAAATTCCAATTCCCAAATCTCAATTTCTCAATATCAAACCCAAATTCTTCTTCTTCTTCTTCGACCCAGATCCAGATTCTGCAAACAAACTCGACCCGCCATGTTTCTCCGCTAAGAAAATCAACAAATCCCAGTTGGGTTTTGTGGGTTTTTCTGTTTTTCATCGATCGTTCATCGTTTTCAACGTTTTTCTGTAATGGGTTGCGCCAGTTCAAAGCTCGACGATCTCCCAGCAGTTTCGCTATGCCGCGAGCGTTGCAATTTCCTCAACGAAGCGATTCTGTTCCGCCACTCCTTCGCTGAAGCTCACGCAGCGTATCTCATCTCTCTTCAATCCGTTGGGAAATCTCTGCACGGTTTTATCGAACCGGGTTTTGTTTCTTCTTCTTCGTCTAAGCTGGAGCTTCCTCCTCAGAGGAAAGGGGAACCTTCTATTTCCCCTGTTCATCGTTTGTCTCACTCCAATTCCGATTCTCACCTCCACTTGCCCTCCGATTCCGACGATGATTCCAGTTCCCTTCACCATTCCGATCACTCTTCGCCTTTGCACCAAACCCACGATGACAATTTCCAATTTCACGATGGGGGTTTTGTGCAGATGAATTATATGCAGAACAGAGCTACGCCGTCGGTGGTGCATCAACAAGCGCCGGTTAATTCAGAGAGGGTTTATCAAATGGGTGAATCTTCTTCTTCTTCTGCTGGTTATGGTTATTACCCTAATTCTTATTCGAATGTTGAATCTAACCCTTATCCGAATAATGGGTATTCCAATTTTAGCGGTGGGTATGGCGGTGGTTACGGCGGTGGGTATGGCGGTTATGGGGGTATGTCGAATATGCAACCTCCGGCTTCGTCGTCGAAGCCACCACCGCCGCCGCCGTCTCCGCCGAGAGCCTCCGCTTGGGATATCTTTAACTTCTTCGAGACGCCGGCGGTGACGAATTACTACGGCTCCTACACGCCGGGAAGGGATCCGAGGGAAGTGAGAGAGGCTGAGGGAATTCCTGAATTGGAGGATGTACGGTTTTACCAACCGGAGGTTGTGAAGAAGGTTCATGGTGGGCAGAAGATGGCCGAGGAGGGCAGCCGAATGCACTCGAATCGGGCTGTGGATGAGAACTTGAATGTTGCCGCCGCCTCGGCTTATCAGATGAAGCCGGCCGCGGCGGTTGATGATGCAGTGAGGGTTGTTGTTGATAAGAAGGTTGTGGACAAGGACAAGAAGGTGGAGGAACATGGAAATGTAGCTCCCGTTGCTGCTGCTGCTGGTTCAAGGGATATTTATGAGGTTGTGAGAGAAATTGATGTTCTATTCAAGAAAGCCTCGGAGTTTGGAGATGAAATTGCCAAAATGTTGGAGATGGGGCAGCTTCCTCATCAGCGAAAACACGGTATAACTTCCAATGAGTCCTGTTTTTTTCTTGTCTTGTCTTTGATTTGAATTGTTTAAGTCTCTGCTGTGAAATTATATGTGTGTTGTAAATGAACAAGTTAATGTTGTTTATGGGGTTTTGATTTCTAAGATATTGATGGAGTTTATCTTTATCAGCATTCTCGGCGCGGTTGCCGGCGTCACGGAGGAGGTCCAAGTCCTCTGCTGAGCGTGGCATTGCCGAAGTCGTTTTCGTCGAGGATATGGGGATGAGATCGGGAAATCTCTCGTCTACCTTGAAGAAGTTATATATGTGGGAGAAGAAACTTTATCTTGAAGTGAAGGTAATATGTGTGCTTCTTTCTTCTCTTGTTGACTTTAGCTATTTGTGTTGCTTGGATTGTTTAGAAATTTTAAGTTTTTTTGCCATCTTCCATCTGCTAGTTCATTGTGCTCTCTTTTCTCATTCAAGAAAAAAGAATCTGTTTATTTTTTCACCATCTGCATCCGACACTATGGTATCTTAGTTTTGTTGGTGTTTAAATGCAGAAGAAAATATATGTACTCCGAAGTATTCTACAAATATGTGCTTTTGTTTATGTATAGGTTGCGAGTTTTATGTCTCGTACTTTTTTGGATAAGAAACAATTTCATCCATTCATGAAATTACAATATAGTTTTATGTCTCATAGTTGTATCTTTAATTTCGTCTTTTAAGTGTGTTAGTATGGTTGGAGTGCATGTTTGGCAAACATAGTACACTGAAATGTAGCAAGATTAGATGCAGAGATATCTGCACTCTATTGTTCTCTTACAATCTTTGCTGAAAAGCTTTATGTTTGTACATTTCTCTAGGGAGAGGAAAAGATGCGGTTGACCCACGAGAGGAAGCGCCATCAGCTGAAACGTTTACACGAGAGAGGTGCTGAGGCTACGAAAGTGGAGACCACTCAAACATCCATAAATACATTGTCGACGAACTTGAAAATTGCGATTCAGGTTGTTGACAAGATTTCTGAGACAATAAATAAGATCAGGGATGAAGAACTCTGGCCACAAGTGAATGAACTGATTCAAGGGTATGCGAAATCTTCAATTCTTCGTTTGTTTTACTTCACATGTTGATATTGTATGCCATTCAAAAGCTTCATTTTCTATTCTTGAATTGGATGATTACAATTCCATCGATTATTCCCTTAGTATGATGCTGCGGATGCAGGCAACTTTTTCTTACATTAGTCTTCTTAGTGAATTCGTTAGTTCTTCTAAATGTTTTTTGATATTTGTGATTGGTGATGAGCCGCTGTTCTTCTCCATACTTTCCACCATCTAGGGCCAATTTGGGACGAGTCCTTTCCTTTCCCTTCCCGCCAGTTCCGATGGAATTTACTCGGCATACGAGTTCTTCCTTCCAAATGTGTTGCTGATTGATGATATCTCTCAGATATGCAAGCCCTACCTTTTTAGGACCTTTAAGTTGGATGTTTAACTTTTTAAGAGTTTCATTTTTTATATTTATTGTACTATCTCATTGTAAAAAAGGCTTAGAACTTATCTTAAAAAAAGAAGTAGATATTTCTGAAGTGTCGAGAGAACGTTATCATGACGCTGTAATTTTCCTGTTTCTCAATCATTAAACGTGGAATGCAATCTTGATTGCAGGTTAACCAGGATGTGGAAAGGTATGCTCGAATGCCACCATGCTCAGTTTCAAGCGATTAAAGAATCTCGTGGTTTAGGCTATGTTAGGTCTGGAGGAAAGCCTAGTGATCTTGATCTTCGAGTGACTTTGCTACTCGATCACGAGCTTATTAGCTGGACAACTAGATTCTCGAGTTGGATAAGTGCCCAGAAAAATTTTGTGAGATCTTTGAATAATTGGCTTCTGAAATGTCTCCTGTATGAGCCTGAAGAAACAGCTGATGGAATCGTTCCTTTCTCACCGGGCAGGATTGGGGCACCGCCCATTTTTGTAATCTGCAATCAGTGGTCACAAGGCCTGGACAGATTCTCTGAGAATGATGTGGTTGATTCTATGCACGTGTTCGCTAAGAGCGTGCTTCAAATATGGGACCATGACAAGCAAGAAGTGCGTCAAACGATGGTAACGAACAAGGATCTCGAAAAGAAAGTGAAAAAGATCGACAGAGACGACCAAAAGTTGCAGAAAAAGATTCAGGCATTGGACAAAAAGCTGGTTCTGGTAACTGGACATGTGCAAGGGGATGGCACTAGCAATAGCAACCTGCAGGCAGGTTTGCAATCCGTTTTCGAGGCCCTTGAGAGGTTTGCATCAGACTCCATGAAAGCGTACGAGGAGCTTTTGCAACGAAGCGCCGAAGAAAGTGCCAAGACAAGAGCATGAAGAAGATTTCTTGTTTCTTGGGATTTGAATCACACCAGCAGACTACCATTGACAACATCATTGAAGAGTTTGTCGATAATCCCTTCCCCCAGTTCGTATACCAACTCGAACTCGACCATATTACTCGGGCGCCAACATGACTACGTTGCAGATCGTGCGTGCACTAAATATCAGATTTGTAATGGCAGATGCTGTAACATTCTAACTCAGCACAGGGAAAGTGTCTGCCGATCAAAATTTTAGCATACTCAACCGTTCGGTTTCTCAGTACAAGGTTAAGAAAGTCATGGCTACCGATCGAGGAAGACGATACATCATGAAGGATTCAAGCGAAATCTGAGCTCATTGCAGGGCTGGGGGATGGTAGTAAGTATAACATCTAGTTCATATTATTTTTTGGTTTAAGTTGCTCTTGTACACAAAATTTTGCCTTTTGGGGTTTGTAGTGTAAAGAAATTAAGATGAAATGGAAAAAAAAAAAAAAAAAAGTTTTTTTTTTATTTTTGGACAGACAAATCATGAGTCACGGGAGCTTAGGAAAAGGAAAAAATGGGGGTTGTAATGCTGCAACGAGTCTGTCTTGTCTCTCAATTATTTGATGGTTTTATGTTGTTTGTTTTGAATGCAGACAACACAAAATCAAATCTTGCTTGGTTTTGGAATAATCTCCAACTTCCTTTTCTCAACTTGGTTTTTTGTTTTTACAATTATAAGTTTTTTTTATTAAGTGCGGGAGAAGGAAGACAAATATCAATTCTTGAGATCGGATTTGTGACCTTAAACTGGTTTACAATCAAACAATAAAATTATTGTGTCACTGACTCAGTTAGTACAACCATTAGTTCAAATTTAGGCTGGATGGTTATTAAAATTATGAGATTTTAGCCTCAAGACAATTCATAATTTTCTTTTTTTTTCAACAACCTATAAGAGTGAAATAATTTGAAACTTCTTGATTATGAATATACATTTATATTGATTAAACTTGCTCGTATTAATTTAGAATAAAATGTTGAAGTCAAGTGAATAGTAGGTCTTTCCATTGAGTTTGATTTTAAATAGTTAAGTTTAAGATTGTTGCAACAATTATCTGTTGATTAATAATTGATTTTTAGATATCTTAGGATATGTTGAGATCATCTTAGGATGTGTTAAGATATTTTAAATAGTTTAATCATAAAAATGGTTCGAAATTTGATTTTTTATTTATTTTATTTATTGTATAAAAAAATCATTTTTTATTCTATTAAAGTACAAATATTAAAATAGTGTCAAAAAGTAAACAAAAACGGTTTTGGTCTTTTAAGTTTTGAGCATAATTTTTATTTACTTCTTAAGTTCAAAATGTTATATTTATGTTTTTATGATTTTCAAGTTTTGGTTCGCAAGTGTGTAAAATTAACACAAAATGAAAAAAAAAAAAAAAAAAAAAAAATTTGCAAGTATATTACAATAAGGCAAAAAAATTACATAAATAGTAAAAAAATGAAAATATTTGTAAATATAGTAAAATCAGATTTTATAGACTCCATCAATAGTGTCTGATAGACTAAGTTACTATATTTGCAACATTTTTAAAATGTTGCTATAATTCTAATATGGACTAGGAAATTTACTATAGAATGCAAATTTACAAAAAAAAAAATAGTATCGGTAAGAACTTCATATTATCGTATAAAATCTTGAAATTTGTGGATCGTTGGAAACTAAAATCTTTTTTTTAATGTATGTATAAAAACAATTTAACATTTTAAAATTTAGAAAGAAAGCTAAAAATATATATAATGAAATCTATACTTAAAATTTATGAAACAAAAACGTATTTTCTTCTGAATAATAAATATTTTCAAACGTAAAGAGAAATAAATGTTGTCAATATTTGTTGATTTAATTTTTTTTTAATTTAAATAAAAAAAGAAATTCAATCGTGTGGTGGCATAGTTTTATAAGGCAGCTGAAATATTCCAACCATGTTTGAATTTTGAAAATAGTGATTCCCATAACGAAAGTAGTTGCCCAGTTACATTAGATCGATAAATTTTGAGTTCGAATCTTCCAATTATTATAATTTAGAAAAAGAAAAATATAGCAATCTTTCTCAATGTCTCTAATTTTGAATTATTTCTCCATCCTCTTTCAACTGAGTACTGATCCTCACGTTTCATCCTAATTAACCAACTAATTCCAATTATTCTTCTTTCCAGTTGGTACCAATTTTTTCCATAACCTTTTTTGTTTTGGAATAAATAGTTTCTTCATTAAATATAATAAAAAAAATATTAAGAGGTCAATGCAGTCAAATAATCTTATCTAATCAGGGAAAAAAAAAATAAACGTTTTAATATATTTGAACCTTAAAACAAGTCTCTTTGACCAAAAAAGTCAAACAAAGAATGGATTTAGGTTGTAAAAATAGGTTGTAAAAATACTTACTCCATAATTAGCATTTTCTTTGTCATAATTATGTTCTATGTTATTAAAAAAAAAACAATAGATAATGGTTTTCTTTGTTGTTGATTTTTTCAAATGAAAATTTAGTTGATCTAATTTCTCTGTAGGAATTTTTTCTATACTAATTATGAAGGAGAGAAGAAGAAACTAAAAATATTTATAAATAAGTAATTAGGTAAACAACACTGAAATATTTCGCTTATTACTCTTTCGTACTTGAGCTCGAACATTATTGTAAAGTAAAATTGGATGAAAAGGTAAAACTTTCATCTACCATATATCAAACATTTAAAACTTAGAATGTATATAGAAGAGTAAAATTTATTTATTTATTTTTTAATATATATAATGAAAATTTCTCCTCTTAGATATAAACTTTTTTAAAGAAAAATAAATCAATAAATATAACATTTAAAATTTAAAATTTAGGTGATCATGAGATTTTTTTAAAAAGTAAAAGTGGGTGAGTTTTTTTTAAAGAACATATTTTTTGGCATCATACTAGTTTTATTGTTGAATTGTAATTTTGTTTATATTCTAGTTATACTAAAAGAAATGAAAATTTGGTAAATAATTTCACTTTGATATCTCCCATTATTTAATATAAAAGTTATTGATGGAAGGCAATAAATATGGTTGCACCAATTAACAAAATTCATATGCCTTTTTACCCCATTACTTTTAAATATAATACAGGTAAAAAAAAGGTGAGTTTTAGAAAGCTCAAGCAACTAATATTAACAAAATGACCAATTAGTTTGAAAATCAAATTAAAAGTGCAATTCTTCAATTTTTATTTTTATTTTTAAATAAATATTAGGTAGGAGAATTTAAAACAATCATTGCACAATATTTTAAAATTCACTAAGGAATGATGGTGTTTTAAAATTTGAAAAAAAGAACCAACATTAACAAAGTCTATTAAATAAGTCAATGAGTTTGATTTTGATGAATAAAATAATACCAACTAGAAAAATAAATAAATTGAAAATGAGGTAAAATTATGTACAGAAGATCCAAATAAATATGACACATAAGTATTCTATAAAGATCTATAGTATTTTTTTGTACTAAACTTTTTCTATAATTGATTCTTTAACTCTAGAGTGGTTGTGTGAATCTAATTCTCCTAAGTCTGAATAAGCTAAAGATGCTTTATTTATTTATTTATATTCCATAGTTAATACAAGTGTGAACATTTCATAAGCTTTGAGGTTTGACCTCCTCTCCTACCTAACCAAGTTTTTCTTCTTCCAATTAATGGTGGTCAATTTAAATAAAATACCCAAATTATAGGGAGAAAAATAAAGGTAAAATTATAAATTTGTTTCCTCTCATTATAATGATTTTGAAAGTTATAATATTGATTTGATAATATCTTAAACTAGTCTTTGTAATAAAATATCCAATGATTAATACAAAAAAAAGTACTTTAAATGCACTCAATGAACTATAAAATATATCCCTAAAAATGAACTATAAAATATATAAACGATACAAAATTATTAAGTTTACTAGAAAAATAATTAATATTAGAATTCAACATTCGTGTTGTTTTATTTTTTAAGTCTACAACAATTAGCAAGGTAGAAAGGATTTGAACTTTATGATATATATATATATATATTTTGTAATTCATCGCTCATTTGGTATCTCTCATATTAAAGTTGGATTTTTGTTAAAATTTAATGGTTTTGATAAAGTTATTTCGATAGTTAGCTTGTACATTTTTCAAAAAAAAATTTGATACAATAATATTGAGAGATGGGGATTCAAACATGTAACCTCATAGTTGTTAGGTGGTACAAGATGCTGATAGTACGTTTTTCAAATTTAAATTGTGCCAAATTGACTTATAATAATAATGAATTATGTGAAAATGAATTGAGAGAAAACTAGCTCATTTGCAACATTCGCCTAAGTTGATTATATTTTAATAATGTTTATTTTTAAAATTGATTGATTAACGGTGGAGTAGAAATGAATTAATACCAAATCAAATAAAGTTTAGGAGATGGGTTAATTATTAAGTGAAGCAAATTTATGGTAGATGAGATTTGTTGGGATTGGGAAGAAAGTTGACCCAATTAAGTGAAAGGCAGCTGATTTTTGTAGCTAATCGAATCCAGCTGATTTGTAATTAACAAAACACACAGTTTTTAATTCATTGGATTGAATGAACGGACTGTAAGAAACAACAGCTCTTTCTTTTGTGTTTCTTTTCAAAAGTTTCTCCCAAGTATTCTTCCATTTTCCCCAATTCGCTCTGTTCTTCACTTTCCCCTCTTCTCCATCTTCGTTTTCCATAAGGGTTCTGCCCAAAATTTGTTATGGGGTGCTGTGAATCCTCCTTTTTGTCAGAAACCCACCCCGAAAAGGTTCAGACCCAGCAGCCGTACACGGCGGTTGAGCCGCCGCCGCCTGCTGTTGGACCCGAACCCACGGCGGCGGCGCCCGGAGACGCGGTTTCCACTTTCTCTGAGTTTTCCTTCTCCGACCTTAAGGCGGCCACCGACAATTTCAGCCCCAACTTCATAGTTTCCGAGAGCGGCGAGAAGGCTCCGAACATTGTGTACAAAGGCCGCCTCCACGACCGCAACTGGATCGCCGTTAAGAAGTTTACCAAGGTTGCTTGGCCGGACGCCAAGCAATTTGTGGTACTTTTTCTCTCTCGAGAATTCGATTGTGTTTTTGGTGTTTTCTTTGAGTTTTTGCAAATGGGTTTGTGGAATTTCATTGTGTTTTGGTGTTTTTGTTTGAGTTTTTGCTGGTTTTGCAAATGGGGTTTAAGGAATTTGGTTGTGTTTTGGGGGTTTTGTTTGAGTTTTTGCTGGTTTTGCAAATGGGGTTTGTGGAATTTGATTGTGTTTTAGTGCTTTTGTTTGAGTTTCTTCTGATTTTGGTAATGGGGTTTGTGGAATTTTGGGGGATTTTTTAGGAAGAGGCTTCTGGAGTTGGGAAGCTAAGGCATCCAAGGTTTGCGAATTTGATAGGCTACTGCTGCGATGGCGATGAGAGGCTGCTTGTTGCAGAGTACATGCCCAATGATACCCTTGCAAAACACTTGTTCCACTGTATGTTTTGTTCTTCTTCTGTTTCGAGTTTGATACATTTAGCATAGTAGTTGTAATGGAGCTAATTCCCCTGCAGTTTTTCGTCTAATCTGTAACTGTTTGGCTCTTGATTGTGTTTATTTATGTGGGACATGTTTACTAGCTCTAGAAAAATGGAACTATTGGGGATGTGGATGTAGTCCCATGTCGGTTAGAAGTGGGGGAGATCTAATTAGGGATGAGGTGAAACTGAAAGCTAAATTACGTCGGTTAGGTTCGAAGTGGATTAAATCATACTTGTTGAGATATGAGGAAGTTGGTTGTTCTAATTATAACTGCATTGACCTTGTAAGGCTATCACATTTCCATATCAGTATTAGTTTGAAAGGGTAATGTTTTGAATTATGAGATGTTGAGTTGTAAGTGCTGCTTATGGTTAAGTTGTTCATGTGATGTGACTATGTAAGATTAAATGAGCTTTTCTATTTTCCTTTTATTGATGTATAAGTTTGTTATTTTCTTAACTTTTTATTGGAACTTTTTGACAGGGGAGAATCAAACCATTGAGTGGGCCATGCGGTTGAGAGTTGCTTTCTATATTGCTGAAGCCTTGGAATATTGTACCACGAAAGGCCGTGCTTTGTACCACGACTTGAATGCTTATAGAGTTCTTTTTGATGAGGTATCATTTTCACTAATTGGGATCTATTTGTAGTTTTTGATGGAGGGTTTAACTTCATTTGATTACTCTCTTTTGTAGGGTGGCGATCCGCGTCTTTCGTGTTTTGGATTGATGAAAAACAGTAGGGACGGTAAGAGTTACAGTACAAATCTGGCCTACACACCACCCGAGTACTTGAAAAATGGTACTTTGATGTTATCTTTTGCTTGATGTCGAAAATCTAGTATTTTTTGTGGGTCAAAAAGTTTGATAGCAACAATAAAGCTCATTTTCATGTTTTGTTTTAAGTACCTTTACAAATTAACTTGTGTTTCAAGTGTTATTCTTCACTTTGATCTATCTATTGTAGGAAGGGTAACCCCTGAAAGTGTTATTTATAGCTTTGGTACTGTCCTCTTGGATCTTCTAAGTGGCAAGCACATTCCTCCAAGTCATGTAAGTAGTCAATTTTGTAAAAAAAATAATTCTACATGCAACAATGTATGCTTGTATCTTTTTTTTTTTTTTTATCAGAACAGTTGTATGAGAAAGTTAACATTTTATGATCTTATTGCAAGAGTCCTGGATATGGAATGAGATTTATTGGTGAAGTAATTCTAGTGCCCGCTTTCCTTGATTTTTTTGAATTCAATTTGATTCCTCCATTGCTTGGATGTGGGGTCATGGTTGTAATTCGACGCCTTTCTCATCTCCCAGACTATGGGTTCATTTGCTCCATCATTTAGTTTCGAAGTGAATGTGATTATAATGATACAACTGTTTTTCTTTAAGAGTATTACGATTCAAACCTTTGACCTAAATGGGAGTTGCTATTGCCTTGATCAGTTAAATTATGCTAGAAGTTATTGACACAATAATTCTAAACCGTATTTTTAATCGTTAACTTTTCATTATTTACTGAAAATATGATTTGATCGTATTGTCATATAAAAACCTCCATATCAGAAAAAATTAAACTCTCGTTCATTTGGGGGAGTGAAGTTGAAGAACTCTTGTTCTGATCTTTTGGAGGATGTAAGTAGTAGGAAAGGAACTACAACATGTTCTTAGCTTCCATATTTGTATGGTTCTGTTATTAGAGAGATTTAAATTCTTCATGTTACGTAAGTTTGATAAAATACATTTGTGAATGCAGGCTCTTGATATGATTCGAGGAAAGAATATCATTCTCTTAATGGATTCACATTTGGAAGGAAAGTTTTCTACCGAGGACGCAACTGTGGTCGTTAATCTTGCTTCTCAATGTTTACAATATGAACCTAGGGACAGGCCTAACACAGAGGATCTTGTTTCAACTCTTGCTCCCTTGCAAACTAAATCAGATGTAAGAAACTTTGCTTGCTTCCTCAGGTCTATCTTTTCTATATTTTGGACACTGCCTCATATTTCATTTTCTAGTCCTCATTCTTTATGCAGTAATATGAACTAGTTATAGAATTAGTATCGAGTCCATCTTTCGATTTGTAGAAGAATCTTATAGTTTAAAATGTAAGGTTAAATTGCAAGTTTAGTCGTTGAACCTTCAGGTTTTTGTCAACTGTCAAATACGTTCTTAAACTTTATATTGTGCTTAAGAGGTCTTTGCCTAATAGGTTCCTTCAACTTTAAAAAGTTCATATATAAAAACTTCCCAAGTCATTAAGTCTCCAATTTTTGTGTCTAATAGGTCCTTGACCAATTTGGCATTTCACAAATACTTGAACTCCAACTATTTAAGAGAGGGTCATATGATTCTACGATTGTTTCAAGTTTAGGGACCTATTTGATATTTTTGAAGTTTAAAGACCTATTAGACACAAAGTTGATAGGCGAAGGTCGTGTTATATTCATTTATGGATCTTGTTGCATTATGCCTTGAACGAGTCTTTTACCCTACGATGAGTAGTCGGGGGTTCGGGGGCGGAGCCCCTGTTGTAATTATGCATTATTGTATTTAGGTTTTAATTAGAGCACGTATATAAGCTCAATTAAAACCCTAGCCGTTCTTATGACATTTGTCTCTGTAAATCGCCTCTCTGAATAAAACTGATTCTCCCTCTCCGCCCGTGGACTAGCCAACACAACGTTAGTGAACCACGTAAATCTGTGTGTTGTTTTTCTGCTCTTCTCTTCTCTTTACGTTTATTTATCTTCGATTGTCGATTGCTTGGTTTCCGTTTTCATAACAGATCTATTACACAAGACACAAATACGAAAGTTGAGAGACATGCTACTTGGTTTATGCATTGGCTGTAGATGTTGTCGTTGTAGATGTTACGTTACTGTTTCTAACCTTTTGGCAGTTTCTTGTCTTGTGACTTTACCAACAAGTTGAGACAAGTAATTAAGAAAATTCGGCAATTTACGTTACGTACCATGATACTATGGCCCTCTGTAGGTTCACTCTTATGTCATGCTTGGGATAAAGAAACAGGAGGATGCCCCAGTGGCCCCAGTAGCTCCGATGGCCCCAATAGCCCCGCAACGCCCCTTATCGTCTATGGGTGAGGCCTGTTCAAGGATGGATCTCACTGCAATTCATCAAATCTTGGTAATGACACACTACAAAGACGATGAGGGAACTAATGAGGTTCGTGTCGGTTTACTCAAACTCCCTTTATAAGATAAAAGTATCCCGATTATATTAGCAGGAAGGTTTTATAAGTTCCATGTCATTCAATTGTTTCAGCTATCTTTTCAAGAGTGGACACAACAGATGAGAGATATGCAGGAGGCAAGAAAGCGCGGGGATTTTGCCTTCCGGGACAAAAACTTCAAAGGTGCAATTGACTCCTATTCCCAGGTATTTATGGAGCCCCACTTTTTCTAGCGACCCTTGTAATAATAAAATCGAAAGTAACAGCATTGCACTTGTTTCGAGCTTTTTATTTTATACTTCCTGTATCTACGCCGTGCGCTTATCTTTCATGATAACAATCTTGCACTTAAACCAGAACGACTCGTGGTGACATGACTTTTGTGGCTCTAAATTTTGCTTCGTTGCAGTTCATAAATGTAGGAACGATGGTTTCCCCGACCGTGTTTGCCCGACGCAGCCTATGCTATTTGTTATGCGATCAACCAGATGCTGCACTTCGTGATGCAATGCAGGCACAATGTGTGCACCCAGACTGGCCCACAGCCTTCTACATGCAATCAGTTGCACTTGCGAAGCTGGATATGCAGAAAGATGCCATCGATATGTTGAATGAAGCATCAGCGTTGGAAGAGAAGAGGCAACGAGGTGGGCGATGATCAACGAGAATGAACTCGACATTGCTGTAATTACAAGCATACTTCTGTTGTTTGTTGCTGAGGCTACCACAATTTGTATAAAGTGTGAGCTGGTAATTTTCTCACTGTGAACTACTTAAATTTAACTTGATTGTTGTTAATGTCAATTGAAGGGGGCTTGTAAATTCATATAAAGTACAAATTAATCACAATGGTGTCCAACTTGAAGTTAGACAAAACATTACTTCATATGAATTTGTTAGACATGTCTGGTTTTTGTTCACACCCAAGTTTATTGTTGTCTTTCAAATGTTGGGACCAAACATTAAAAAATGAGATACACAAAGGGTTCACTTTTAGCAGTACACCTGGCTTTTTGGGACTCTGCTAACAAATGGGCTCCATGTCCTTCCCCTTTCTAAACAAGAAGACATGACAGCCAGCCTCAAGGACATGACAATTATTACTCTTCCATTTCCCTTTCCCCTTTTTTATGTAGTTGATGCGAGTAGATTTATGCTTTTATTAGTATAACATGACATTATTATAAGTAAATATTTTTAGATCTAATAGTTTTAAGTCTCGATAATAGATTCGTATGATTTAATATTCTATAATTGTTTTTACTAATATAGGTTAAATAATTTTTTATTACTTTTGAGTTTCATTTGTTTTAGTTTTTGTAATTTTTTAAAAAATAATATTTGAGGATTATGGGATTGGAACCGATAACTTTTAAGTTAACTACTTTACGCTCAATAAAAGAAATTTGTTGTGAATACTAAATTCTACATTTTTTTAATCGGAAAATTGGAGCTTCGGTTGACTATATCGGGGGTAATCACGTCTGTTCTTAGGCCAGTCACTCGAAGACATCGAAGCAATAAAAACACGAGATATGTTTAGAAATTAATGTCACAGGTGTACATCCATATTTTATTTATATCAATTATTTGAAAATATTTTATACATAGTAAAATATTTCAATTTTCATTGTTTTCAATCAATTTCGCTTGATTGTTTTCTATTTGATGAAAGTTATCAATTTCACTTATTGAAATCATCCATTTTTTAAGATGGGTTGAAAATCATCAATTTAATATGATTGAATTTATTTGTGCTATAATTAAACTTTTTCTAAAAATTTGACATTTATAGATTTTATTTTTATTCATGAAAAATACCAACTTCATATTTACTTTTAAAAAATCAAAAAACCAATTTCATATGTTTTTCCAACTTAGTCTAGGCATTTATTTTTCAAGCAAGTGGGTTATTTTACAGCTGTACAAGGCAAATGATTATATGAGAATATTTAGATATATCTTAGTTTCTTTTTCCTATAGTCTACTCATCCCGCATGGGCAACCGGTCGAATCGATCTCGCCCGGTTGTTCGATCAGTTTGGGTGCACTTTTAAATAATGTCAGGATGAAATGGTTCTTAATTTTTTTAAAAAATAAAAATAATAACGCTGGGATATATTATAAATTGAACTTATCATCTCTTACGATCTTGTTAGAAATTTCGTCCGGTAAAGAGTTGTTAAATTATAAAAAATAAAGTTATTTGGTATATAAATTAAATCATGAAAACTTATAGCTCATGTTCAATAGGAACTTATTACATCGAAAAAATTAATTACACTTTATTAATTATAAAGGTGTTTTAGTAGATTACACCGTAATATACAGATTAAGAAGAAAAAAAAAAGTTAAGGTAGCAATTTAACACTTTTTTTTTTTTTTTTAATTTCCTTAACCTTGTACAAAATATACTGAAATTCTTCTTCTTCTTTTTTTTTTGAAATTTACTGAAATTCTACTATACATATACATATATACTTGAACTTGAGACACTTTTCAAATGTCTCCTACTAAATGTTATATTGACATAAAAATATTCATATTTAACTATAATTTATGGTACAAATTCAAACACATAATCATAACTGTCCTACAACATATACTTTTTTTTAGTGAAGTCCTACAACATATACTTAAGTTTTAATTGTGGGAATATTTTTAAAAGTTATAAGATCAAAATATTTTTGAAATTTTTAAACGTTGAAATACATTTTTTAAACTAGAGGTAATTATATTTTATTTTTTTTAATTCAACAATATTTGGACAAAATTTTGAATATGTAACGTAACCTCTTCATTATTAGGTTTTATTTAATTTGTGGAGTTATGCTTTTTTGTTAACTTTTAAGTTTAGGAATTTATTGCCAACCTAACTTGAACAATTGCTGTTATTAGTGTATACTTAATGACTTAAAGATCATGTGTTCAAATTCCACTATTCATAATTATTGTAATCTGATAAAAACAAATTTAGGAATCTATTTTAAAATTTTTTAAAAAAATTATAATATTTTGACACATATGTAACAAGGTAGGAGAATTTTCTATACTTGTCAATTTGCTAGAACGTTTATATATTTTTTCTTCCTTTTTAGGAAAAAAATAGAGAAAAGTAATGGATAGAAATCACAATCTTTCATCTCCATCCTACCCGTCGAAGACAAGAATTCTCGTCCTATGAGAATTTGTCCCCACATAACAAATTGATAACTTTTAGTTATCATTTAAAATATGTGGGATGTCTATCCCAAAATTAATTAATAATTCGAATAATAATTTAATTTGGGTTAGTTATAAATTATAAAGTTTTTGTAAAAACATGTGATATATATATATATATATATTTATTCTAAACCTTGTGTACTCTTGGTAGGGTCAAAAAAATAGTGATGTTAGTGGAGATATGGTTGGGATAATTATGAATATAAAAATAAATAAAATAAAATAAAAGTACATACATGAAAACAAATTATATGTGAATGATGTTGATATTACAAAATACAAAGCCATGCGCTTGTAGAAGAAATACCAAGTCAAGCAACAAAGAGTAAAGTCAAGCCACAAAAATCTTAATTATTATTTGAATTCATGGTTTCTATTTCCATTTGATATTGAAAGAAAGTGAATTTGATTGCATCTATTTTTCTATAACCCTACCCCTATGGAGTATTATATTTAAACTTTTTATAAACATTGATGAAATAAAATGCAATATCTTAGACCCGTTTGATACGAAATATTATTTGTAGTTATCTAAAAAAAAAATTAAAAAAAAAAAATGCAAGCCCTCTATCTTTGGTAACCAAAAAATTAGAGGTAGGAAAATTGGAATTAGTAATCTATTATTAATTTAACACATAAACATAGGCAATCATAATTAATCAAACTCTAAAATTTACCAATGGTGATAATAATATTAGATATTTTATACCTAACATGAATTTTAAGATTTTGAATAATTTAACTATCACAAATTATAGTTAAATCTTAACGATATCAAAATTACCTTATGATATCGTGATGCAAGAAACTTTATAATTCAATAAAGAATTGTTGTTGTTGCTTTTTATCAATTGATTTAATGGAAGAAATTAGAGTTTGAATGTGTTGTTTCAAGTATTTTAATTGTTCTTTCTCTTTCACTTTCATATATATTTGTGAGGGATAGATGTGTTTGCATTTATAGATTGATGAAGAACTAATGTGAGACTTCTCTTAATCTACGATTAACTTTCCATCAAAATTAAACTTAAATAAAGTACTAAGTTCAAAAAAAAAGAAAAACCCAAAAAAAAAAAAAAAAAAAAAAAAAAAAAAAAAAAAAAACTCATTTATCATAAATAATGAAACTCACATTTCATAAACAATTCTATAACTAACATATCAATAAAAAAAATTACATAATTTATGAATAGACGATCTTAACCGAAAAATGAAGATTTCATTCTTAATCAATAGTGAAACCCTTTGTTTTTCTAACAAGTAGGTGTTGCACTCATTGTTAATCAAATCGATAGTTAATACTATTTTTGAAGTAAAGAAATTAAAAACAAATTTTTTTAATTAATTAGAAAAGACTTAACGTTAGACTGAAATATGGATTTTTCATTTTAATGATAAGACGTTTGAATGACTGAGAAGGTTTTTGAATCGTCGATGCATGAAATCGAGCACATGTGAATTCACATATTTCAATTTAGAAAATATAAGACAAGACTACAAAACAAAAGAGATGAACATAGTCTAAAAAAAAGTCAAGAAGAGCATATTAGTATATCCGAATTAGAAGATTTTGGATTTGAATCTCATACCTCTAATATTGTAATTTCAAAAAAAAACATGAATTATCGATCTTGCCATACACTTTAATCGAGAAATTTATAAGATAAGTCAAAGTCATAAATTAATTACAAATATGATCACTTAAAAAGAAAAAGTAACAATTATAGTCATAGGTATTAATAATAATACGTTAGGATTAATATACATAATACATTATTGAACCGCATTTATGATTATGGATGTAAATATTTTTAAATTTAACTATATTTATAGTTATTTGGTTATGGAAAGATTCAAACATGTAATATTTTAGTTATTGGATCATACATAATGACACTCCAGTCTCCATTAATTGATAAATATGGTCTTCACATAAATGTGAAAAAGTCCCTGGTAACAAACATTTTCAATTAATTAAAGGGTGTAGATAGAATGGCATGTACAACTAAAATTTGTTGATGAGAATGTGACACATAATTCTCATTACTTGCATAAAAACCATAGTTCTAGAAATTAAGTATATTGCTAGGAGTGATGAAATTGAGAAGCCAAGGACTTTGGAATTGGTTCCAAAACTGGTCTTGAGTCCAATCCACGTTCATGTTTGGAACTTGAAGATCAGCCAACAGTTCAAACTCTTTCGGAATCTGTATACTTGTCGATGACGACGACGACCCTCCGGCTGCTACGGTCGAGTCGACTTCTTCCCATTCCTCTTTACTTGCCTCATTTTTCATTACCACTTCCACTTCACTTGAATTCAGCCTTGGGAATTGACTGCAAAATGAGTCATTGTCACATTGTAATTCTTTAGCCATTAAAGGACTTGCATTATTCATTTGCAAATTCTTTGTTTCTTCATCCACTGCTCTTTGCTCAAGCTCCTTCAAGGAAGTTGCTTTTCTGTATATCTTGCATAGCACCACATCCTGCAAATCAAATCACTATCTTTTTTTAGTTTTTTTTTTTTTTTCCTAACTTTAATTTATGTGTTAAATCCACCTTTTTACAAAGTTTAGGCTTTTTCCTAGTTAAAATCTCTTTTTTTTTTTTTTTGAGAAAACCAAACCAATAACATTAAACATAGCCAACATTACAACCTAAAATCCCATGTCGATTGGGTCTTGTTTTTGGTTTTATCTATAAGGGTGGTTAAAATCTCTTCTTTTTTATAATTTTTAAATTTATAAATAGACTAAGATGGAGAAATTGTCCTCTGCTCATTATTTTTTTTATTTCCCACAGAATTTTTTTCCATCGTATTTTTGTGAGTAACTTACACAATTTCGACTATTTTTATTGAACCATCACTTATGTTTGGGTGGAGATAATAATAATAAAGATAACAAAATAGTAAAAATATGAGAATAAAAACTGGTTAAAATTAGATATGAGAAGAATAAAAACTAAGTAGAGAAAGCATAAAAAGTGATTATAAAAAAATGTTAGGGGAATTGTGTTGGATAGTCCAATTTCACAAAATAATTACAGATTAACGCAAATTTGAAAATATTTGACACAAATATACAATATAAGTAATATTCATATTACTTATACTGTTGTGCAAATTCTAGGTATATATCTAACCTAAGATTGAATGCACACAAATCATAACAAAATCATAAAAGGAAGATAGGGGGAGTGAGTAAGAGTGAAGAAACCCTAGCCCTTTTGTTATGAATTTTTTTGCTTAATATTGTAAATATTTTTTCAATTTGATCCATTCCTGCAAAAACCCAAAAATGTTATTAGGAAGAGAGCATAATCATTTTCATTTCATTTACCCCAAAGACATCTATCTCCTCATTTCAAAAAATAATCAACAAAATTTTACATCGGGCATTCGATATCAAAACTAGCAATCACCCAATATAAAGCTTAAGCCGATAAGTTAGGATTTTAAACTAAATTGAGTCTCCATACCATTGGAAGAGAAGAATGATCGGGAAGACGATACTCATTCATGACCCAATCAGTCCTCGTTCCTTTAGGAGCTCTTCCTTTGTAGAAAACAAGAGTCTTCCTCAAACCAATCAGCTTCTTCGAATCCGACAACCTCAAAATTCTCTTGTCGGAGCCCGTCGCCTTCCAGTACCCGATCTCGGTTGTCCGGTTAGGCCTTCCGCCACCGCAACCGCCATGCTTTGTATCCCGCGGCACAAAAAAGTACCATTCTCTCTCACCATTCTTAGCCAAATCTACACACAAAAATTAACCTGAAAAAAAACAGGACAAAAACAGAACAAAAACAGAGGAAATGAAAGGTAAGTACCAGGTAAATCCCAAGGATTGTATTGATAAATGTTGAGAAATCCAATAACATCAAAGCCATATCGACGTTTGGAAAAGATCGTTTGCTTCAGATAGTATTCAAGAAGCTCTTCTTCTGTGGGGTGGAATCGAAAACCCGGGAGCTCGCCGAGTTCGTGAGCTGTTTCCGCCATGGAAATTAATGTTCAAGCTCTGTAAAAAAAAAGGTTTTTTTTTTTTTCTTTTCATGCAGAAGAAGGTAGGAATGGATGTATATATGGAAGAAGTTTGTGATGTGATGTTGTTAGTGGTAGTGCTAGTGAAAGGGACCAAAGGGATGTGCCCAAAGACTTGGTCTTCCAAAGATAAAGTTCATATTCATGGTTTAATTAATTTTGTTTTTTGTTTAGGAAAATTTGAAGTACTTTGCGGGTTATACACATGAGGTTTCTACATCGAGTTTCTTGTCGTCTTTGCACGAGGGCGGAGAAATTATTCGAGAAGACCGAGACAATGTGATCGTTACTCGGTATTTTGAAGACAAATTGAATTGATCTTAATTATAGATTTTGAAAATTTTCCTTTAATTTAAAATGAGAACAACTCATAGAGGAGCTCTACATTTTGTTCATATGATATCATTAAATATTACAAAAATTTACGTGGATGTGTACAAGAGTTTTGCTCACTAAATCTGTCAAAAAAAAATTGTCTATGAAGTAAGTTGGAAATTGATGTCATGGCTAAGGTGTAAAAATTGGAAGGTATGGGTAATATTGTATGAATAGTTAGTGGTAAATAATATCACTTATTATTCTAATTTCACTCATTAACTGTTACCTATCCTTAAAGTTCATGGTTATTTTGTATTATTTCATATAATTTTTAAATAATTATGGTTAAAATTATGATAACCTGCATTAACCATACTCAATAAATTTAAATATTATAATACTAGAGACTAAGAAAGATACATAAATAAATTGTTACCACTTATGAATAAAAAATTATGCCATATAATGTCATCATTAATTAAAATAGAAAAATAAAATAGAATGGATAGCTATTACATATATTAATAAAGTGTATATTTCTTATTTAAAAAAAAAAATAATAATAATAAAGTGTATATTTCTTTTTGGTAACTCAATTTTATAAATTTGAAAATTAAATCTGTTTAACTTTGAACAACTTAGGTAGGATAATTTTCTCAAAATTTTCTATAAAATATTATATATATTTCAATAAAAGTTGAAATTTAATGATATTAATATACATTTAACGATCACGTAAACAACTGCTCTATGTTAAAGATGATAATTCAAGTCAAATACATAATATAGTCGGATTGAAAAAAGATGCAAGGGAATATCATGACGAATTTAAACTTTCAAATTTACAGATCAACCATTACAAATGAGATAATTGAACCATTCTTAATTTACATAGGTTTTTTTTTAAATCCATTTATCTAAATTTAGATGCGCGATAGAAGTTTTCAATATCATAGATTGGATAATGGTGTGGAATCATCGTCAATCGCGGGTCTTTTTATTTTTTCGATTACTTTAATTAAATTTAAAGATATATTTTGTTTTTTTTTTCTTTTTTTGGTGGAATCGTGGATCTTTCTTTGGTGAGATTCTTTTAATTAAAGTAAGTGTATTTAATTATTAAAAAGATGCACGTGTTTGTGGATAAATATAGAGGTAAGAATGAAACATATCTAAAAAAATATTTAAAGTATATGATTGTATTATTTTTTTAATGTTTCAAAACATTTGAATGAGGGTTTGCAATGGTTATGTTGTAAAAAATAAATAAGCATTTTGAGTGATTTTGGTCCCATTTCTAATTAGACGGATTAAAGTACACATATTAATTGACGAAGTCGAGGTTGGTAGAGACCAAGAATCGAGCAAAGATTTATTTATTTAATTTTTATATATATATATTAGTACTATATTAAATATATTAGATTAGTTTGAGTAAATATATATTTTTTAAACTATGAAATAATACATCTCAACCATGGTTAGACCAAACATACTTCAATAATTTATGTAAAGGATTATAAGCTAAATCTTTTTTTGAGCTTCTTTTAGCTAAATCTTTAACCCCAACTAGAGATATGGACAATTTTTTTTTTTTGTTAAAGTAAATAGTTAAATAAAAAAAAAATACAATTCAACTATTTACATAAATGCTTATAAACTAATATTGTTGATAAATTGTTGCCATTGATATTCTCTTAGCTTATCTTTAGCCCTAACTAGATATGGACAAATTCTAAAAAAAACTAGATATGGACAAATACTTTTTTTCTTTATTCTTTCTCAAAGTAAATAGTTAAATAATAATAATAATAAATGGTAAGAAAATAAGATAAACAACAATTAAAAAGAGTAATAAAAAAAATTGAGAAACAATATAAATATAACTCAATAAGTATAAAGTATGAGTTAATGGTTTGAAGGACATGAATTGAAATCTCTCACCTAGCAATTATGGTTGTTTTTTATTTTTAACACTAAAAAATGTAAGAAAAGAGAAAACTATATTATTGAAAGGTTTTAGGAACCTTCTTCCAAATTTCTTGTGAACTATTTTACTATCAACTTTTCTGTTTCATGAATTACGTTGTTATCAAATCTTTTGTCAGATCTGGAAAAAAAGAAAATCGCTTGTCAGATATGGACAGATAATTAAGTTGTCACTTCGATCTTTATATTGATATGTAAATTATTGAAGAGGGAATTCATTTTCTCCGATATTACTCTACTAATTTGATATGAGAAAAATTTGGATGCACCGTGGATAGTATCCCCACTATGATATCATTTATATATATATATATATTACTTTTTTTAAAAAAATTTATAATAAATATAAAGTAAGAAAAGATAGAAGAGATGTGTAGTACCAAAGATATCATATGGAAGATATCATGATGAGGATGCTATCCGGAGTGCACTCAAATTCTTCTCATTTGATATTAATCATTTTGAATTGAGTAGAATTTTTTTTAACAATAACATAATTCTATTAACACATTTAACATTTAATAATTAATAGTTAGCACGAACATAATTTTAATGGTATATTCTATAATGAATTCTCAATCTTCAAATGTTGTTGAATGAAAATAGATTATGTTGTCGTGAATTGATCAGATGGTACATGGTTCGGGTTGTGTTAGGTTTGGAGGATTTTTAGGAACAACCCAAAACTTGAGGTTAGTCAATTTTCTAACTCGTCCAACCAACCTTGTGTATTAGAGTAACCCACTCAACCTTATAATTTTAAATTTTCTTTTTTTAAAACCGAAAAATTGGAGGTTCGCTCACCTATTTTTGGGGCATCACTGACCTTATAATTTTAGATTAAGTTTTGTGTTTATATCATATTTTCTTTATAAAACAACTATGTTCATACCGAGTAAATATATAAGTAAATGAATAAAAGATAAATAGATTACTTATTTTATTAGTGTATATTTTTATCAATATGTTAAAATTTTATCTTATCAAACAATTTATTTTCTTGGCACACACATGTATATGTATATTATTCTTAGTTTAGATTAAGTTAGATTGAACTAGTCAAAAATTGGTCAATCTTAGAACTAACTCAACTCAATAATTAAAAAGTAACAACCCAATTAATTCAAATGAAATTATAACTTAATCCATTTCATAATTTTAGTTAGATGATCTAGATTGTTTGTCCTATTCTTTTCTACCCCTAGTTGTAAAGTTTTCTTTATTTATCATATAAAAGGGACTATAATGAAACGTACCAAACACACTAGTTAAAATTATTAAAAGCAATCAAAATCAATCTCAAGTTCTTCAATCATGGTTTGCTGGTACTCTTTAGTGGCTGAAAACTGATTTTTTTTTTTTTTTTTTTTTTTTAAGGGAATGTCAAATGTTGGCATTTCTTATTAGTCAATTTTTAGTTTTTTTCAAATAAATAAATAAAACGTTTTGATTGTAAATTAATCATTTTTTTTTAATTCGTTTGATTTTTATTGTATTTTATAGGTTTTTAATATCTTGCTAAATTTTAAAAGTTGGGTGCATTTCTAATACTTTATAATATTTTTGCATGATGTATAAAGAACTCTATTGTTCTTTTAAATGTGAATTACTCTTTATACCTATGAAAATATAAAAATATCGATGTCAGACTAAAAGTCAAGTTCATAATTAATAAGCTTTCAAAAAAAAATCATAATTAATAATAAAATAATGAATAAAATAATTGTCCAAATATATTCTTACTAATTTAGGCTCATATTAAACTACTTTTATTTTTATAGGAATATTCATATATTTTTCAAAAACTAAATCGATCAATTTAATAAAGAGTAATCAATCAATTTTATAATATATATATATATATATATCAATATTAATTAAAAAAATATCAAACCAAAATAAATATAAAATATCAATTTTTATAATCAATTTGATATCCACATCGTGAATATTTGAGGTAAACAAGTTACCAATCTTTTCGGTATCTCTCAACCCCCAACAATATGTTCAATCATCACTAACCATTAAAAATAATAATAATTACTATGGTACAAAATATCATTCATAAAAAAAAAAAAAAACAAAAAAAAAAAAAAAAAAAACAAAAAAAAACAAAATATCACGTGGCTTTGTATAAGTTGAAAGTTGCATTGGTAATTAATTTTATAATATTTCCAAAGCGGATGGGGTCCACGCGGTATAGACATAGAGAAAGTCATCATATTGGAAATTCCACCTAAATTTCCACCATCTAATTCATTCCATTTCCTTTTACTTTCTTTTTTTTTTCTTTTTCATAAATTCCTTTTACCTTTTCAAACAAAACAAAACATAAATCTCTTACCCTACAAATATTATCTTCTCCCTATAAAAATTCCACTACACTAAATAAAGTATTTTCTCTAAAATATATATTATAAACTTTCATAATTATATTAGGTTAATTCATAAGCTTTGAAACGCGTAACTGCATGTTTCTTACCAAATATTAGGAATCATATTAATTCCTACCACAAAATAAAAATTTGACATGATTTATTTAATAAATATGGACTAATTTCGTATGGCTCGACAATTGATAAATGATAAAAAAAGAAAACGAATAATTAAAAAGATAAAAATGGCACAATTGATAAGAAATAAAAAATTAATATTTTAATTTGAAGGGGTGGCGGCTGGCGCAATGGTCGAAGACTTGGACTTTAAAGATATGCTCCCCTTCGAGATCTACTAATAAAACTATTCATTCGACGGGTGTGGTTATCTTATTTCAAAATATATATATATATATTTTATATCAATAATATTTTGATAGAGATTACTCCACTTTATAATCCTGTAATTTTTTTATGTTACTTAAACTATATTTTTATTGGTAATAGAAAATATATATTTAATTTTTTTTAATCCACATATTTTAAAGGTTTGATAGAGCTCAATGTAATTTTTATATGTTATTATTATGATTTCAAATAACTAAAAAAATTCACATTAAAATCAAATAAAATAAATAATAACTAAAAAAATTATTATTCTCTTCCAGTACATCTTCTTAAAAAAAAAGAAAAAAAAAAGTGGGTGTTAAATTCATGGACTTTTATTTTATTTATTTTTATAATGTTGAGAAGTAGATGCTATATCATTTTCTAAAAAAAGAAAAAAGAAATAGATGATATACATGATAATTTTGGAAAAATATTTAAACCTTTAATTTTGACGAATTGTTTAAAAAAGAAAAAACTTTCCACAAATATATATAGAATACATGAAAATATCAAATTTCAAAACATGTGTAATAAATCTAAATAGTATTTAACAAATATTCTTAATAATAATATCAAAGGTTAAATTTAATAAATATTTTAAAGATAATTGTTCCTAACAAATTTTTGTTTTTTTTTCTACGTTCTCAATCATAACAATTTTCTTGTAACAACCCACCAAAAATAACCCTGGCTAATTGAAGTTTCTCCCTTTTTGTTTAAAAAGAAAAAGGAAAGAAAAAGGAAATAAATATTGATGAGTCTTGGTCTTCCTAGAAAATAGGATCTGTTAGCTAACAGATGCCTAAAATCAATCGATCTAAAACCGCATCTCCCTCAACCAATTTGAGTTTTCCTAGTTTATCGATCGAACAAAATACAAACCTTTTTGATTCTCACCTCCAGCCACATCGAAGCCTGGATTTTGCATCCTTCAATCATCATTGATTGATTTATTTCGTTCCGGGATCGTGAATTTGGGGATTGCAGATCAATTCGAAGTTTGGGTGGAAGAACCTAGTGTATTGCATCCCGATCGGTGTTGGAATTCAAGCAACAGAGGTAAGGTCGT
>JBBMEF010000003.1:4901692-4931825 GCA_037832685.1 Sicyos baderoa
TTGTTGAAGTTTTTATTTAAATAAAAAAATAAATATTGAGTAGTTTTTTAATATTTTAATATTTAAATAAAAACATGAGGGCCTACAGGTGGAGTTGGGTAAGAGTTTGATGGACTTATGAAAGTCCATGGGACAAACATGGAATAGAAGTCAAGCCAAGCCAACTCCTCCGCTTGTCCATGGGACAAACATGCCCTAAGTCTCTAAATGGTCAAAAGCTGATTTTATGACATTTTTGTCAAATTTTGGGTTTTTACCCAGTCAAATTTTAGTTTTTTTTTTAATAAACAAAAATGTATATTGATTGTAATTTGTAAATATCTTTGAAAATACCTCGAAATTGTAAGTTTACATTTTAAGAAAGTTAAAGCAACAATAGTCACGAATGAGAGAAGAAGATCCAAACTGAAAAAAGAACACTCATATCTGCTTAATTTAAGCTAAGTGATTGAAAGGGATATGGTTGGAAATTGTTTTAGAAATTATTTACAATATCTATTTTTAAATTTTTTTAATTTTTAAAAAAATAATAATAATAAATGATATTGTTCATTTGGATTGTTGTTTACCCATTGGCCTTGTGGAAGCATAGCTGTTAGAAAAAATTGAATGCCCAAACATATTTTTACTAAATATTGTTTTAAGTTTATAAATATCTCTAAATAGTTTTAAGCTTACTTCCTAAAACAAAGTGTATTTTGATTCTAAAAAAAAAATGTATTTTAAGTTTTAATTCACATAAACTAGATATTATGCAGCATTAAATTAGTTTTTTTCTTAGTTTAACTACATCATTTGAGTGAATTTAGTAATTGATAAATTACAAATCCAAAACCAATGTTGGATTATAATTAGAGAATTTACCCACATTCTTACTATTATATTTATAACACAGTTTATAAAATAATTCATTTATAACAGATTAATTTCTATCACTTGTTGAATTCTATTAGTGATAGAATTTAATTTGGAGTTCTATCACTAGTAGAAAATTAAAGCAGCAATAGAATAAACTTATCATTGATTGAATTCTATCACTAATAGAAATCAACAAGTGATAGAACTTAATTTAGATTTTTTGCTATAAATAAATCGGTTTTGATTTTGTGTTATAGATGAAAATATTTATCATTTTTTGCTCTACATACAAAATACCCTTATAATTATTATATTATTGAATTATAATTAATTAAGTAAGTGGTCATGATTTTAGTAATTACTTGCTTCCCACTATTTTGTAACCATCCATACTTGTTTTGATTTTATTCTTGTAATGGTAGAGAGTTCTATAAATTTTACATAGACAACACATTAAACAGAAAATACAGAGTGATTATCACATGACTCATATGTATTATTCTTCTTCATTTTTGTTTTTTATACCTATTCTTTTATTAAGATATCATACCATTTTTAAATTAGAAAGAGTGAGGATGTAGAAAAACCAAGAACTACGTTATATTTGTTGTTCATTGTTATGTTCGTGATGATTTTCAAGTTGATTTTTTTTTCTATGGTAGGTGATTAATTCTAATCACTTTTAGACTAATTGTTTGAATGTCTACTAAATAAGGTATTCGGACCTCAGATTAACTTGATTAAGTTTTAAATTTTTTAAATGTGTCCAAAACTCATTGAATGCGATTATTTGTATTTGAAATAAAGATAACGATAATAAGAAAAATAAAATAATGAATATGATACGAGAAAAAAAAATGATGTGATTTTGAAAAGTTGTTGGAATGAAAATAAAAAGTAGATAGGAGAGAATGAAAAAAAAAAAAAAAAGTATGTGATTATGAAATAATGATTTCGAGTGACCAAAATACAAAGAATTATCCTCATTCTCCTTCTTATTCTTGGTGTCCATCACCCATCATGGTCTTTTGTAACTAGTAAACCAAAAATATTAAAATATTTGCCTACCCAAGCCACGTGTCACAAATTAAATGGATTAATTGACATGGTATTTTGCTCATTAATAATTGTATTGATATTCTAAAGTGGGTGGAGCCCACACGGTAAATAGATATAGAAAGTCATCATATTGTTGACATGTGTTCTCATGTCATTTGCTAACACTTATTTTTGTTGTCTCTAATAAAAATGACAAAATACAATTTGGAAATATAGTTTTATTTGGATTGTTAATCAAACATTTTTTTTATTATTATATTTCTATAATATTTACTTTTAATTTTTAAAATAAGTAAATTCTATAGTTACTAATATTAATTATTATAATGTTTAGATTTATTTTAACTTCGAGTATATTAATAAATTGAGTAAAAATTTTCTACACATGCATGTGTAAGTGAGTTCTTTTAGTTATATGGCATTATTGTTTTTTCTTTTTGATACAACATTGAGGGAGGGGGGATTTGAACCGTAATCTTATGGTTACTAGGTCGTACAAGATGTTAGTAGAGCTATACTGCTTTTGACGGTTAGATGACACTATTGGGTGCCACAAAAAATCCACTATTTTTAAATATTTTTATTAATAAAAAGATTTTTTGTGACACCTAACGATGCTACATAATCAAAATATAGGAGAGTCTTACTCTAATAAATTTATTATTTTAATATTGAAATAAAATAAAATAATTTTAAAGATACATAAGCCTTAAATCGAGTATTATTAAATAGTTAGAAACAAAAATAATTAATTTTGAAATATAACAACCAAATTGACTATATTTCTCGTTTCAAAAAAAAAAAAATTGACTATATTTCTATTCTAAAAAAAATTGACTATATTTCAAACTTAAAAGCTAGAAAAATATTTTTGGAATAAAATAAAATGACCTTTTTTTTTTGGACTTTTAGCTTGGAATTCCAATCGGTAGAAATTCAATTCCGCCCAATTTTCCACCACATAATTCTTTCTATATCCCTTTTACCATTTCAGCCAAAACAAAAATCTCATCAAATTTAAATAGATTAAATTATTTATTATTAATTCAACATTTGTGATATTTGTTATAAAATATTTCATATTATTATGATTCTTGGGTCACTTTTTTTTTTTTTTTTTTAAACATCTTGGGTCATATTTTGGTAGCCACATCATATTTCATATTAGCTATATTTTTATTAGTTTTAAATTAAGCCATTTCTCAAATATATATAATAGTAGTGATAGTAAATAAATATTCCATAAATTTTAAAGTGTGTTAGTGTGCGGTTTTTAAATTATTATTACAACGATATAAATAAGATAATTAACATGATTCATTAAGAAAAAAAAAACAATAAGATAAATGTTGCTTAAAAAAATACATTATATATGCTACTTTGATTTTTTTTTTTTTTTTTTATTTTTTTTTTTTTTTTGAAGATATGCTACTTTGATTTTTATATGCTATATATCATGTTATACATCCACTATAATGATACGCTTTTAAATTTTAATTTAATAGAACTTATTGTATTTCAATATTATTATTTCAAATAACTTCGATTTGAATTATTTATTTCTAGTGCATCTTCCTTGAAAGAAAAAAAGTGGGTCTCATTACTTTACTATTTCCTATACTCGCCGCTAAAGTCTAACGACTTCTAAACAAAATTCACTCATTATGCATTTATTTTGAAAAAAAAAAAAAAAATCAATTCGAAGAAAAAGAAATTCAGTTCAGTCGAAACAATTTTCAATCAAATTTATTTTCAAACAATGAATGTTCCGAAGTTTTTGTTAGTGGACAATTTTTCTTTGTCAACGGAATGTGTGACCAAATTTTATTATTTTAGAATGGTTCAAAATATTATAAACCTCAACCAACTCCAACAACACCACAAAATGATAATGAATCTTGAAAATATAAACCAACATGAGTTGAATTGAGTTAAGTTTAATATATTGTTTTAATTAGTTTAAATTTTTAAGTCGAAGAATTTATTGATCCTATTTTTTAGTGTAACTATTTTTTTTTTTTGTTAGGTTGGATTGAGAATAATAAATTCTAGTTAGTATAATTGCTCCATAATGGTTATAATGAACGAACCACTTAATTGAAGCACAATGTTGTTTGATGTTAATCTATTTCAACTTCACAATTACGAGTTCGAGTCTGAATATCGATATTTGGCTTTTATATTTTTTAGATTAATTGTGTCCTATATGTAGGGTTTGTTAGTCCGCAATTCTCCATTAATTTGTAATTAAAAAAAAAAAAAAATTACAAGCACAAAAACAGGCTGTTACCAAAATCAATAAATTCGCGACTTTAGACTTTAGAGCCATAAGTAGATATAATTGAATGTGTGAGAATTAATTTTTAATGTTCACACCTGCACATATATATCAAATCAATTTAAGTGTTTTTAAATTATGAAGGAAAAAAAAATTGTAACAATTTTTTTGTTGTCTATTTTAATTATCATATTTTTTAAAATATATATTGTATTCCCAGTAATTATGGAATAATTTTAGGTGTCATTTTTTATATTTCAATTTTGTCTCCTTAAACATTATTTGTGACACTAATAGGGGATTATACCAATTGAAAAATGTGTATAATACTGATTGAAAATTGTCGTATAATCTAAATTTCATTATATTTATTAAAGTTTCATATTTTTAGTAGAGCCTCCCCAATTTTCTGATAATACATTAATTTTTTTTAAAAAAAATGTTTTATTTATTTATTATTACACCTGAAAAGTGCCAAAAAAAATAACGCGTAATTTGGAAGTGCAAAAGTCCGAAAAGTCTATAAGAAAGTAATTAAAAATAATTGAAGAAGAAAAAGGGGTGTTTGTTTCTCGGGAAAGTGGTGGGCAAAGAAAAAGAAATATCATTATGATTACTCCGCGTCCAAACACGTATTTCCAAATTAAGAGAAAAATAAATAAATTTGAAATTGGACCATCGGGGCCCACTTGACTCGCGCATTGACTTCAGAGTCTTCTCTTCCATAGTTCTTCTTCTATTATATTACGAGGCCATCTTGTTTTTATTTGTCTCATTTTTTGATTTTTTTTTTCTTTTTTCTTTTTCGTTTAAATGATAGCATGTTTAATTTGGAAGGGATAAATGAGATAGGAAGGAAAGAAAAATAAGATTAAATTATTGTTTGATGGAGGAAAAGTTTTCTTTTTTTTATATATATCTATGCCTGTTCGGGCTTACTTCCATGCTAATTTGAAATTAATTTCTAAATATGTGGTCATCATGAGGTTTGAACTCATCACCATATGCACTCCAATGCTTTACACCAATTGAGCTATCACATGATAATTTCCATAACTTAAAACTAATACCTAGTAATAATATAACTTTTTTTTAGAATTAGTAAAAATATAACTCAACTAATATAAAATAGGGAAATTGTATTGGATAGTCCAATTTTACAAAATAATTACAGATCTAGACAAATTTGAAAATAATACTCATCATATTGTATTATATATTAGTTATTTAGTATAAAAAATATTACTTTATACCTATATTTAACTATGGTTGCTAAGTTTTTCAAATTTACCTAGTGTTATAAATATCAAAGATTATGACTAATGAGGACAAAATTCTATTCGACATAAATATGCGTATTGAATTAATAAATTATAAATTTAAATCATTCACCTTTTAATTGTTGTAAAATAAAAAATAATAACCAAGAGATTATTTCCAATCACACAAGTAAAAACAATTATTGAATTTTATATAAAAGCACCAATTTAATAAAAAATATATATCAAATGGGTCCTTTTTTTTATAGTCTAAAAGTACTAGTTTATCTCTAGAAAGCTGGATTAAAATTATAATAATCAAAATACAAATTTATGTTTTAGAAAATAAATGATCTATCAATCCTCACATATAAAAATAACTAAAGAATGCTACCGAATGGATCAAAAGGTTTTTAACAAAAAAAAAAAAACAAATACTATATTCATCATCACTTTTTACTCATATTGGAAATTATTTGTTTGAGTAAAATAATTATATATAATCATAACTTTTAAGATGATAACTGATTATTTTGTACATCGAGTTATGCTCAAAATGAGAATAGAGAAACAATCTTTTTTTTTAATCAATTTAAAATACTTATTTACTAGATTCAACTGATAAGATTTGTATTAAAAATCAATTAAAAAGCAGATATTGAATTTTCTTCTATTTTTTTCGCAATAGTTGACTTAAACCCATTGATTGGAACATGGCCCAAATTCAAAGATGCAGCCCATATTATGTTTGATTGGGGCAGTTTTGAAGCAAAAAGTGGCCCAAAGAAATTATTCGTTACTCATTTCCTCTTAAAATAAGAAATTACTATATATATAATTTTAACTATAAGTTTTAAATTCAAAAAATTATAATTTATATAATGGACTTTATGTCCATGCTCTTATTTCTAGTTTTTATAACTTAATTAATGCTAATTTAGATATACACATAACAAAACAAAATATTTTAAAACCATAGTTTACATTTTAAATGACAGCCTCTTTCTTCTTTTCTTTTTCTTTCTTTTCTTTTTAATTTTATAGATAAAAGTTAGTTTTTTTAAAGGTAATTAATTTAAAAAAAAATTCTAAATTTTCGTTTAGTTTCTACAAATATAGGTGAGAGGTACGTGGATATCAAGTAAGAAGAAATATATGGTAAGATAGCTAGTGTAAACTTAAATTTTAAAAGCTAAAAATAAAAAACCAAATGGTACAAGATCTTAGTTATTTTATTCTAATTAACTTTTCAAATGATTTTTTAAAATTAATCTTTTTGATTAAAAGAAGATAGATATCATTTGAGCATGAAGGATCCCCCACAAAAAGATACCAATAATAAAGTTGCAATTGCGACTTATGGTAATCAACACAATTTGAAGATTCTCGGTGAAAAAAATACATGTCAATTATTGTTGAGCTAAGCTCATTTCACTCTCCAAATATGAGTGGTGGTTGGATTTGTATGGATGAAATTATTTAGTATATATAGGTATTTAGGGTTGTAAATTTGTATAATTTAAATGGTTCTCATTTTATGAATTTATGGCTAGATAATTTGTTTAATTTGGTTAGGCATAATATGTATTATCTTCATTTGAAATGTGTTAAAATCTTCTTTAAGAACTTATGCATTTTTTTTTTCTTTCTTAAACCTTATATTTTGTTTCAAATTTCAATATCTTTTTTTTTTTTTGAAAAATTGTTTCAATATCTAAACTTGGCAGAAAAATATCATGTTAGTCATCATCAACTTTCGTCAAACTTAAAGTTGACGTGACATGTATTTCGGTCTTTCTTTTTTTTAAGTACAAGATGAATTTTGGTCAACTTGATGAATAGATATCTTGATCAATTTATCGTTGAAAACAGAAGAAAAATTAACCCAGCAAGAATATCTAATAAATTGGTCTTAAAATAAAAAAAGGATTTTTCATGTATAACAAAAACGGGCTAAAAAATTGCATCTATAGTATAAAATTGAAAATAATTGCACATATATCAAAATTATAAGTGATTGAACTCAATCAATAACTAGTGAATGAACTCAATCAGTTGAGCTCAATCACTTAACAAACTAATTGAGTTCAATCACTAGCTTTTGATTGAGTTCCATTAAGTTCAATCACTCAGAACTTTGGTATAAACGAATTTGTGATAAAAATGTACTGTAATTGTAATAGAATGACCTAAAATTGGTATACGTAACAAATTTACAAATAAAAACATTTGAAAGTGTATAAACTAACATTTTAAATTTTAAAATGAAAGGAAAAAAAGTCTTGTCCACGGAAAATAGTTCAAAATGATCTCAACTATTAATAATCTATTTAGCAATAATAATAATAAGTGAACTAAAGTTCAATTTTATAGTTTTCTTATTTTTCGTGGAAAAAAAATATCCATTCCAATTTTGAATTTACATAAAGTTGGCTAAAACAGATTAATAATTACACACAAAATTAACCCAATTAACACAACTTATTCTTCCTTTACAGCATGAATAACTATTGATTCTTTCAGAGATAGCTAAACATAGAGAGCAACAAGAAACTCTGAAAGTTGACCATTGATCAATTACATTTTAGATCCTTCCTTCTTCCAAACATACTTTACCAGTTTGGGGAAGAACTGTTGCCTTACTACAGCCATTTTCAAGGTTACAAGCTCTGAGCCTCGGAGCCACGAATGCGCTCCATTTGCGATTCAGATGAGTTCTAGCTTCCCTTCTCAGATAGAATGCGGATGAGCTCTGATCGAGCGTTTTCGAGCGCATTCAACAAGTTCTCAGGCTTTCTTCCACCTGCCTGAGCAAAATTGGGCCTGCCACCCCCTCCCCCACCACACAACTTAGCTATAGGTCCTATGAATTTCCCTGCCTGTACTCCTAGATCAACAACAGCTGGTGTAAATGCTGCAACTAAACTCACTTTTCCTTCTTCAGGACAGGAGCCTAGTATAATTGCTGCTGGATCTTGAAGATTGTCTATCAGGAACTCGGCCGCAGCTTTCAGTGAGTCTGCGTCGGTATCGTCCATACACTCAACTAGTACCCTGTGAAAGAGACCTTTATTTGTTAAGCTTTGATGGATTGTTCTCTTTCGTAAAGTTCATCGGAAGAATGTGGTTTCAAAATGTTGAAAACTTAATAAAGAAAACAAGGAAATATGGAGTTGGATGGTTTATAGTTCACCTGATCTCTTTTGAAGTTCCAACCACAAACGCCTTATTAGCAATGCTTGATGCTTTAAAAACTGCAGTTTTTTCTCGCAAATTAGAGATTTCATTTCTCGCCAACCGCAATTCCTCAGCGAGATTTTCTACCCGGGTTGTAACATCTTCAGCTTTTACCTGCACACAGGAAAAAATAAAGTTCTCTTTACGAAAGAATATTGTACAAATTCAGCATACCCGCCAATCAAGTTTAAACTTAGTTATGATACTGAAAATGTAATGGTATTTATAATACAATTTCCAGTGGCGTGACTTTAAGTGTCTAAGGGAAGAGTGTACTTTGAGCATGGTGCACAGCCGCTTCATATGGTAGTCTCTGGCATTAATGTACTCGATGAAAGCGTCACCAGCCACGGCCTCTATTCGTCTAACGCCAGATGCAATGCCCTGCTCTGAGATTATTTTAAAGCCTCGTATTTCTGAAGTATTGAATACATGCGTCCCACCACAGAGTTCCATTGATACACCAGGAACCTCAACAACACGTACCTAGAAAGGCTATAAAGTATCAGAACAAGGCATAGGAATAGGAATATCCGTCACAGTAAATATGTACCATGAAAACTTATAAATGAATGTTTCTATACCAAAATCTAAATCCTGCTTAGAAGATAAAAGAGAATAGAGACCCATGTTGAGTAACACATTCCAAGCGGTTCATCACGATAAACATATTTACATCAAACTTAGAAGCGATTGCCGGTTTCTAGCTAACAACTATAAGATTCTCTAGTATTGTTTGAGAGAAAAAGAAATCCTTCTTTTAGCCAGAAATTAAGAAGAAAAATGATTTAAAGCTTCACATATAGGTCTACTAAACTTTAATTACATTACAATATGGTCAAGCGAGTTGTCTTCTGTAAATAATGATGTGCCTGTATTTTGAAAATGATCCAAACTAACCATTAACAGAAATGCAATAAAATGTGTGATTTCAGGTGAGGTTATAATGAGAAGAAGTTCAGACCTCTTCTCCATACTTCTCTCCAAACATAGCAACAGCCCCAGCTCTTTTGGCATCAACAAGAGGCATAACTTTAGTTTGAAGAAGCACAGCATCTCCAATCCAACCATTGATTAACTCTTCAATTTTTAAGATCTCAGAGTCAGCGAGAGGTTGGTGATAGCTGAAGTCAAATCTGAGCCGGTCAAAGGCGACCAAGGAACCAGCTTGTGATGTTTCTTGGCCTATAACCCTCTTAAGCGCAGATTGTAGCAAATGCGTAGCAGTATGATGAACCTATAAAATTTTAAAAGCAAGTCAGAGGTGTTGCTCATAAAAGCTATTTCTACAAACTTCTTATAAACCATCATGAAGTGACCTAGTTGTCAAGAAGGTTTTAGAAAACTAAGAGATGATGAGTTTAATACAAGGTAGTCCCTTACTTAGGAATTAATTTCTTACGGGTTTCTTTGATATCCCTATGTTGTAGGATCAAGTAGTATGTCCCGTGACAATACTCGCGCATAAGCTGGTTGGATATCAAAGGAAAAAAAATAAAAGAATATTCTTATAAATGCTACCTTGGCTCCCTGCCTCAACTTTGCATCTACTTCTGCTTCCACTTCTCTTCCAACCTCTAGAACTCCCTGTTTGATGGTACCCTTGTGAATAAATATGCTGCCCGCGGATTTTTGTACATCTTTTACCTCCACTACTACATTTTGTCTGTCTTCACCTTCTGAAATATAGATGAAACCATGGTCTCCAATCTGGCCACCAGATTCCGCATAGAAAGGTGTCCTATTCAACAAAACTTCTACGTCATTTCCTTCTGAAACTTGTAACACAGAAGTACCATTCACAATAAGACTCTCCACAATTGCTTTAGCAGAGAGCATATCATATCCAAGAAATTCTGTGTCGGAGATATTTCCCATGATATCTGCACCTTCTCCAACTTCCAGTTTGACAGCGTTGTGTGCCGCCTGAGATTGTCGCCTCTGATTATCCATTTCAGTATCGAAACCCTTCATATCAACCACTACACCACGCTCTTGAGCAACTTCTGTGGTAATCTCCACTGGAAACCCATATGTATCGTACAACAGAAATGCATCTTTACCAACCAAACAAGGAACCCTTCCATCTTCTTTAGCACTTGCCAATGCATCTGCTAGCACTTCTTCAAGCAGCTTTTCCCCTCGCTCTAGTGTCTGTACAAACCTAAGTTCTTCCCTTTTCAGCTCCTCAAGAATGCGACCTTCCCTACTCTTCACATCCTCGTCAATGTGGGAGCTTAATGCAATGACCTTTTCGGCAATGAGCGGTGTAAATGCCCCATCAATATTGCCTCTTCCATCCCCCTTTATTCCAAGCAGTCTACCAGTACGAACGACTCTTCGGATAAGCCTGCGGACAACATATCCTCTCCCAATATTGGATGGGACAACTCCATCAGATATCAGGTATACAACTGCACGCATATGATCTCCAATGATCTAGAAGCAATAAAAAGCATTGAAGTTAAGACATACTTTGAGGTTTGTTTTAGAATGGAGAAGAATCAAAGTGGAATGAAGCTGCCTAAATTCTTCTAAGAGATACACATACTTTAAGATTTGTTTTTGATTGATTATCAGCAGTGTCATATATCACATTTGCCAACTCTGAGGCCGTCTGTATGATGGGGTAGATCAAGTCAGTCTCATAGTTGTTCGGAACCTGCAAGAAAATGGGAATCAACAAATGTTGGCCAACATGAGCAGCAAAAGATTGTACCATAAAATAGTATAGTTACTCGAAAAAAAAGATCTTCAGTTCAATGAGTTCTGGTACTAATTTATCCTATAATAAGAACTTAAAAAGTGGTATTTCAAAAAATAAATAAATAAGAACTTAGAAAGTGGGGAAAAGTGAAAACATCATGTTGAACCTCATAAGTAACTTTACAATGAGTAGCTATAATACTTTTTGGAGAATGCGAGCCATGCGCTCTAAACCAAGTCCTGTATCTATATTCTTCTGTTTCAAAGGTTCAAGGGACCCATCATCCTTTTTGTTATACTGCATGAAAACTAAGTTGTAGAACTCCATAAACCTTGTATCATCTCCCAAATCCTGTAAAAGAATCAGCTTTTCAAAAACTTAAGGAGGAATGAAATGCTGGTATGAACTAGACAACTAGTTCACAGCCTTCCTGTAATCAGCAAAGGGAAAGAAAAAAATCACATACAACATCAGAATACCCCTTTTCAGGTTGAAAATCATAATAAATCTCAGAGCATGGGCCACACGGACCCGTGATGCCACTAGTCCAAAAGTTGTCTTCTTCGCCCATCCGCTTTATACGCTCAACTGGAACACCTACCTGGAGGAAAATTAGTTACACATTATGAGTATGTTTGGGGCAATGGATAGGTTATTATAAACGGGAGTTATTATGACAGGGGAGAATATAATAACCTGAATTTAGGGCGCAAGTTATTATAACGTAAGACTATTATAACATAGAGTCTTATCATAACAAGGGTTATCATAACAGGGCTGAAGGGTTATTGCACTTGGGATGAGTAGTTATAGACTAACTCACTGGTTATTATAACCGGTGACCCAAACACATGTTGGGTTATTATAATTCAACCTTAAACGAAGGCCCAAATGCCCCCTAAGTATATTAACGGTTGCCTAGATTTCTAAAATATATTTTTTTGCCTCCATTCATATACAAATAATTAAAAGAAATTTATCAGAAAATTGAAAATAATAATTGTAGATTTTGAATACATTACAATAATCCTGTGCTACAAGGGAATTTCTAATAATAAGAAAAATATGGCAAGCATTTTTGTCTACATGGGGAGAACTCAGAGAAGTTTAAGTAGGTAACATATATCGTTGACATCAGACGGTGGCATAGGCTCCAGACATAAGAGCAAGAAAAAATCCCCACCGTCTTTTACTTCATTGAACATGCTACAGCTTTATGTTGCAGGAGCAAGTAATTAAAAAAACATTTTTTTTTTAAATCAGAAACATACGATCAAAGAAAGAGCATAAAGTCACTAAGCATAACAAGTTGAAAATTTTCAATTTTACAACCTCGTCATGCCATATTGCGAAAGCTTCATCATCTTCTTCATATATACTAATCCATAGTTTGTTGGCTGGCAACCCAAACCTGAAAGGATAAAAATACACAATGAGTAAGTTCTTCTTATTGTTAATGATGGTGAAAGAACTCAGCTTAAGTTAATCAATACTCAATCCAAATGTAATTCGGCATTTTTAATATGAAATTCCCTCTATCATCCAACGGAATCTAAAGCACTATACTCAATGACATGTTTATGTATTGATCACACTGTCTTAGATCACCATACTTAAAATAGAAACTGTGACTGTGAGTAAATAAAAAGATAAGGTTTGAGGGGAGATGGGAGATGGGATACTGATAAATAAATAAGGATGATACACATTCAACTGTCAGGATGAAGTTGCTAATATGGAAAAAGAATGCTAGAATTTTATGCTCAAGAAACTAATAGCTTGGATGTTCTCAGCAGCATTATGATATTTTATTTGATGAGAAATCTTGACACGCTTCAGTTTCAAATGAGCTTGAAATTTTTTGGAACTTTTTCTAGAATACTCAAACATTGTGATAATGTAATTCATTCATACTCGATGGTTGTCAGTTCCCATGCCCACTTAATCGCTTCTTTCTTGAAGTAATCACCAAAACTAAAGTTTCCAAGCATCTCAAAGAACGTATGATGCCTAGCCGTTCGACCTACATTCTCCACATCATTGGTACGTATGCACCTTTGTGAAGTTGCAGCACAAGGCACCAGTCTAGGTACCTGAAAATCAGTAAAAATAAAGAACAAGTTGAAGATTTTGATATTCAAACTAGCTCAAGATATAACGTACACAATTACTTTTCAGGAATAAAAACAAAAAAATAAAGAATACATGATAAGCCAACAAAAGAATTTGCTATGGCTTTGGTGTTTCCGAGTTGAGAAACAAGGTTTCATTAATACTAAGAGAGAGCACCAAACCAAAAAGATTTCAAAAAGCCCCTCTTGTGGGTGTCATGTCGATCGTAGAAGGAATTACAATAATTCTTTTGTAAGATGTTGCAAGAGGAGGAAACGATGCAAAACATGTCCTAGAAATAACAAACTCCCTATCCAAGATCCTTAGTTCTCTTGTTCTTCTCTAGACATAACTCTCAAAGAGTGACCTTACCACATTGCATCAGAGCCTAGGTTTTCTTTGAAAGGATGACCTATGAGCAACTGATATTACAGTCAAAATAAATAGAGAAGACGACACCAACACCAAAACAATGTTATCTTCAAATGCTTCCCAACAAAAGGATGGTGAAAGAAAGATAATCACAGCCCATTTTAATACAAAAGAATGTAACATGAGCTTTAATCATGTGCATTTCATACCTTTCCGAGGAATGTAGGCTTGAATTGAAGCATTCCTGCAATTGTCAACAACACGGTGGGATCTTCTGGTACCAAAGAAGCACTGGGAAGAACCTTGTGTCCACGGGAAGCATAAAATTGAAGGAACCTACGACGAATAGAGTCCCCAGTTGTTTGAAGATCCTTGGACTTGTCCTCTACCAATTCCTCATTCACTGGTTTCACAGACGCTGAAACAGTGAAATGTCAAAAGGTAAGAATTTTATGAAGGTTCCAAAAGGCAGATGATAATCAGCAAGTCCAGATTATAAATTTTAATCAAACTAACTGATATACTTCTTGTCTTGAGTTGTGTGCTCCAAGCTTCTTTTGGAAGAAAATGTCTTTGACGATGCATAGTGGAGGGGAAAGGGGCAGAATTCTTCGTAATATAGCCTGTAATATCCCGAAAGCTGATATTCAGAACATAATAGGTCAGCCGGAAGAACACAATAAAAGAGTTCAGGATCCTAATAGAAGTAGCACACACCAATATTTCTTCATGATTCATCAAAATGAAACCACAATAGTCTAGTATCAAATGAACAAAACCAACAATACTACAATCCAGTTGAACTAGGAACTCGCCAGCAGGCTTAAAATTGTGATGTTCATGTTAAATCATATAAAACATTTTGTGCCGAACAAAACAGACCCAGATCATCTTGCACGCATATGGAGTATACTACATCATTTCTTGGTGAACCATTTAATCAAGCAGATTTAAATTACATAGGCAATAGCTCTTTTGAAACAGGCAGCAACAATTTTCTGGTAGTCAAAGCAAATAACATGTGCAGGCTAACACAATCAGAATCAAATTGTTTTAAGAGACAAAAATAGATTGAGGTTCCGGTTACTAAACCTACTAATAACAAAATGCACCAAAGAAGATTAATGAAGCTAAAAGATTCAAAACAATAAAGTGAGTTTTCATGAATCATAACAAGAATCCAATAACTCCATTGTTTGAGCAGATGGACTGCTTCGAAACAAATTCTTGATAACTTTTACTTGCATGCCTTGAAATGTTTATCGCCCCACGATTACTTAGTCAGAGGTCTCGTTGCCCGATCAGCAAGTCGGGGTCCAGGAGCAAGATCCCTGATGGGGGCTCATGGGTGACGAGAGTTTATGTTTTCGTATTAGAGCCTATTTTGTAATATGGTTTTATGAGAGCAGACTACATAAACGTCCTTAATAGGTTTTGTTGTAACTTTGTATTCTCCTTAATAAAACCGTACTCTCGTCTGTAGACGTAGCTAATACATCCTTAGTGAACCACACACGTAAAATCTATGTGTCTTACGCTTTACAGTTTCTTTCGATTGTAGTTCTGAGTTCGTAACACATAAACTAACAACAATCACGTAAAATTCCAGCCTCAGAATCTAAAACGCTACACTGCCTTTCACGGATTGAAATCATTTTCGAGCTCTAAATTGAAAAAAAAATGATAGAACGAAATCGGAGAAGTACCGGAAGAGAACATAGGTTTCCGTCTAGACCGAGCAAGGGAGGGAGGTTTGTGGCCGTACAGAGCTGAACGTTGAAATGGAGTAAGAGATTTGTCGCCATAACTACGAAGCAGATGATTTGGGAGCTTCAAGGTGAGCTCCATTGACGCGCAGCGCTCCTGATTCCTGGAAGCTTTATCCTATGAATTTGGAAGTGAGGTTTATATATATATATATTATATGTTGAATTTGGAGGGAGGATGAAGAAGATAAGTTTTGATTGAGAGGACCAGCTGAATTGGAAGTGCGGGAGATTACAAAACTGCTCTACAAAATTATCAATTTCTTTTTATGTACAATTTAAAGAATATTTTCTATGAGACAACAAAGAAAATCAAACTAACAAGCCCTAATTATTTTGGCATTTAATAACCATTTGATTTTTTATTTTTTAAATTTAAATTTATTTTTACTCAAATTTTGTACATGTTCCATCTTTCTCATAATATATCTATATTTTCTTAAATAAAGCAGTTGGATGCTAACCAATTTTAAAAAGCAAAAACAAACTTGGAAGCTACATTTTTTTGTTTCTAAATTTAGGTTTGGTTTCTATAGGTAAGATGTAGATATTTAAATAATAAAAAATATATGGTAAGTTAGTTGTTGTAGGCTTAATTGGTCAAAAGGGGTCTTGTGGTCAAAATGGGTCTTGTGGCTAAATGATTATCTAGCCTTAACTATTATGGGATGACTCAATTGGTCAAAAGGGGTCTTGTGGTGCATAAAGTGATGAGTTCAAATCCCATTGTGGTCACTTATCTAGGAATTAATTTTCTTTTCTTGACATCTAAATGTTGTAGGGTCACATGGTATGTCTCATGACACTAGTCGAGGTGCGCGCAAGCTGGCCCAGACACGCAATTTTACTCAATTCTTTTAATAATGTGTTATATCTTTCGAAAAAAACTATAGTAAATGAGTTGTTGCAAGCTTAAATTTTAAAAACAAAATAGTTATCAAGTGTGATCTTAATGATGAGTTTGTGTCAAATATACTCCTCAACTTAGAATTTTTTTTAAAAATACCATAAACTTTAATAAACGTGTCAAAAATGTCTTTACGATGAACTTTACTATTATCTTTTTTAATTTTTGGGTATTTTTAATTTTTTTTTAAAGTTCATCGATATTTTTTAAACAAAAATTTCACAATTTTCATTCAACGGTAAAATCTTTGACACGTTCATTGAAATTTAAAGGTAATTTTAAAAATTTTCAAAATTTATTAGACATATTTGACACAAATTTAATAGTTAAGTGATATATTTGATAACTTAGACTGCAAAAAGTTAAATATAGTAAAAAACCTAACATTTTTCTAGCCAAATATCAGACTTTAAGATATTATAACCGTGTAAGTTAAATCGTATAATCCACCAAAATAACCAACCCGCCATTATTCTTTTAAAAATCTTACAATAAAATGATAAACTTAAAAAAAAAAAAAAAAAAAAGAATTTTTAACCTAAAATAAAGAAACATAAAGCCCCGCCCTGTTGTGAAATGTGAACAGTTTTTGCATTTTGATTGATTGATTCTTCATCGTTCCCTGTTGTTGATTCTTCGTCATGGAGAAGAAGAAGACTCAGAGCAGTAGCAGAAGAAGCTCGGCCGGCGGCGCAAAGGTGTTCGGGACCAACGCACTTCAGCTCAGCGAGGATGGTGCCTCGCGATTACTTGGTGGAATAGTTGAAAAAGGTATCTCAGACGCAGGGCAAGCCAAGGCGTTTGGTTCACTTGCCCCTCCTGTACCGTCTGTTCTTCCGTTTCCGGTTGCTCGGCATCGCTCTCACGGTCCGGTAAGATTTCACTTTCATACTGTCATTTATATGTAGTGCTGAGTGTTTTGATCGTTAGTTATGGAACCTAGAATACTGAGAATGTGTCATTTTTGTTTTTGAATAAGTTTGCTTACTTTTGACCTTGCCGGAAAGAGAGTATATAGAAGCAGGAGGAATTATTATTATTATTATTATTATTATTATTAAGTTAATTTTCTGTAATATGATTTGTAGAATGGAAATGAGAGTCCCCAATGGGTGACTTTGAGGCTTGGGTCTTGCAATTGGAAGTCTCATATTCAAGATTGATGAGTTGAGCTTAATTGTAAAATCCCTTGTGAACCTCCGATTCGTAGTTATAAAAAGAAAGAAAGAAAGAAAGAAAGAAAGGAAGGGGCTTTCATTACTGTATTGGCCTTAACTTGGGCTCATTCTTTAGCCCCATTCAAAGATTATAGTCTTTCTACTTTACTATCTCATTGACAAAGCTTTTTGTAACCATACTTTTTGGTATTTTGTAATTTTCATTCATCAGTTTCGTTTCCTATCAAAAAAGAAAAAAGGAAGGGGCTTCTGTGAGAGTGGCTTGGTAGACGTGAAAATTAAAAGAATATTTGAATGCTTTATTTGGGTTTTAAAGTTTTTCCAGGAGTAAATGAATTAATTTGGACTAAAGATTACTAGTTTCTGGCTTGAACTTTAATTTCCTCATAACATTGGACTTTGGATTCCTAATGTTAATATGATTTTTCAGCATTGGGAATCACTAACTAGTAAGAGGGGTGGGGATAACATCAAAGATGGCCGGCAGGAGGATGGTGAAGAAGACGAAAGTTTGAAGGGCATTGACTCGATAGCAAATTTTGCTAATCCGATACAAAGGATAAAGAAAAGTAGCTTAGACTTTGGCAGGTGGAGAGAGGCTGTCCAAGGCCACAACCATGGTGCAGCAAACAAAGAGGAAATGAAGGCTCCAAGTTTAGAAACAGCTGAAAATCTAAGATGTGCTGGGGAAGCAACTAACGCTAAGGATAAAATGTTATGCAAGCCCTTGTCAGCTAATGTGCTTGCACCTATGAATATTGAACATGGTTCGTCTGACTTTGTAAATAATCCCACTGTAAACAAGGAAAATGAATCCAATTTTGATTTTGTGAGGTCAATGAATACTGTGGGAATGAAAGGGTTGGATAAGCAATATCGTCCAGAGAATCTTCAAGATGTTCATGATCAATGGGGACATATTTCAGAGGGTGGTGAAGTTAACGAGGGAATGCCACTCGGTGGTACTTCATTTCCAAATATGGCTATGAGGCCCCATCATTTGAATTCAGAGGCGGTTCCTTGTTTTGAGTCCAATATTAAGGGAGAAGTTGCATTCTCAACACTGGATAGCCAGATTGATGCAGAGAACTGTGCGAAGATTCAAAGCATGTCATCTGAAGAGATTGCTGAAGCACATGCTGAAATAATGGAGAGAATGAGCCCAGCACTTGTGGAAGTCTTGAAAAGAAGGGGTGAGCAAAAATTGAAGAAGGGATCTTCCAAGCCAGACACGAGCAACAATTATGAGCTGGGTAATCTACAAAAGGAGAGTACACTTGATAAAAATAGTTCTTCCAACATAGAGAATGGCGTAGCTTCTGTAAATACGACCTTTAAGGATACAAAGAGTGGGCTTCAAAACATTTCAGTGCAGAAATTTGATTCAAGTAGTAGCGCATGGAATGCATGGAATGAAAGTGTTGAAGCTGTAAGGTTATTAAGGTTTTCCCTTGAAGGGAATATAGTTGAAAGTTTTTCTTTCCAACGGTCAGAGAACGGTAAGATTTATAGCATTTATGGTCTTTTTTTTTAGGAGGGTTAGGGGTGGGGGTGATAGTGCATATGATTTATAGAATTTCATGCTGCTCTGATTATAATTTTTATGATGTCCATAATCTCAAGTTATAGAGAGCCTTCTTATGGATGAGCATGATTTGGGCATTTAAGTTTTCTCATTTGTTCTGTAGAGGACTTGATAGTTATGTAATGTCAACAACGGGTCTAATAGTTCAATTGACTCAAGTTTTAATTAAAATTTAAAGGAGAAAAGCTAATTGGATGGTTGATATAAGGTTTTGGATACATGAACAGGGGTATTAAATGTGCGGGAATGAGATTTTAATGCTCGTTTTTCAATATTTATTCATATTAAGGTCGAGAAAAATTTAAGACTGAATTGTGAACCCTTGAAGGTTTGGGTCAAACCCAGGCCTAAGAGGGGGTTTAGAAAAAGTTTTCAACCACAATTGATGCCCCTTGGTTAGTACCTCACTATCTGCATCATTGCCCCAAGCGCAAAGATACTATCTAATAAGTGTGCCAAATTAATCTACTGTGATTGCTATTTTTCTCCAATGTCGTGAATCGTGATGTTGGAAAGATTTTATCTGATAGTATCTTTACGCTTGGGGCAATGACACAAATGGTGAGGTACTAACCGGGGCAATATAATGGCTTGCTTGCATTTTCCAATCTTGAAATCTGCATGAAAATGAAACAAGCATGGGCATGTAAGAACTCATGCTTGTTTAGAACAAATCTCTTCAAGAGAATGACACCTCTTCAAGAGAATGACACCTTAGCATTATGAACCATTTTTAACAGATAATATTAAAAACATTTTTTTACAAATTTTATAAAATTAAAATTTCATTTACACTTATTTAATTTGAATTGCTAGAGATTCTACACAGGTGTTGCTGCGTCAAGGATGTGAGCTAAGAAATACTGCATATAATTTTTTGGATAGATAATGAACTGTTGCATCAATGTCAATGTGGATTTTCTTGGTTGAAAAGGAAATGAACTTTTTATTAAAATTGTAAGAAGTTACTGGGTACCAAACTCCCTTTTAGGAGTATGCAAAGATCTTCTACCCAACTGAAAACTGCAAAACAACCTTAACTTGTAGTTTTTTTTTAAGCCGTGACTGTCCGGACCAAGTTTGCGGGCACCTCGACTAATGTCACAGGACATATCGCCTCACCCTACAGAACTTGTAGTTGTATAATTGTGTTAGATAAATCCCATTATTGTGGAATTAATAGGACTCAACTCAACTAAAGAGTATTCACTTAAAATATTTATATGGACCTTTTTGTCAATTGTTGTTTCTTTTGAATATTTTAGTTTCTTTCAGGAGGGCCAAAAATGATTCCCATCATTGTCTTTTTATTTTGGTCACTGGGAAGTCTTGTTTTCTTCATTTTTAAAGCTTTCTATCATCACTAGAACATATTAAAATGTATTAGGTCTACAATGTATATATTTCATCTCTCATATCAACTAACCTTATAATTTTCCTGGTGCAGGTGACTATGCAGCTCATGGGTACAGCACTGAAAATGTTGCTTCACGAGATATTCTTCGAACTGAGGGGGCACCAAGTGCTGCAGGTTACACAATTAAAGAAGCTCTGGCACTGACGAGGAGCGTGGTCAGTTTTAGTTGCTTTTTTGTTGTAACAATTTTTCTTTTCCACCATGAAGTACTGTTAGTTTCTTTTTTTCTCACTTTTGGCCCCTTACTTCTCTTATTGCTTAATAATATACTGTTGGAGGACAAAGTTGCTCTTTTTAAAGGAAAAATACATTAAATCTATTACATTTTTGTTGTTTTGAACCCCTTAAACGTTCTGTCCTTTTACTCTAGCTTATCGTTGGTGTCAGATACCAGGTCAACGTGTCTATGGGTTGCATGTTATTTCAAATGTGCTTGACAAGGTATTCCTTAATGCACACCCAAAACAAGTTGGTTCCACAATGGTTGATTACAGTGCAATTTGGGCTTATATTCTTGGCCCTGAAGCAGAGCTTGCTTTGTCATTGAGGTTAGACTTCCTGAATACTTGTATTATTGACATTCACTTTCACACGTTTTCATCTATTCATTGGTTGGTTCATGCTACGCCTGACTGTTGCTGCTATCAATCCTTTCAAATTTGTGAAAATTGATCCTTGGTTTATTATTTAGAATTTGTTCTAAGATGTGGTTAATTCACCGTGTCCTCATTGTTTTACATTATTTATCTTATGTCTTGACAGTTTTATGATTTTCTGTTTGCCAAGTCACTCAATTTGTTGTTGATGCATAGGATGTGCCTGGACGATAATCATAACTCCGTTGTTCTAGCATGTGCTGAAGTTATTCAGTGTGTATTGAGCTGTAATTCGAACGAGACCTTCTTTAATACCCTAGAGGTAGGATCATTATAAGTCTTATAACATAGAGCCTTTCCAAATGTTCTCTAATTTTAATTCTTAGTCAGAGTATTTTCTTCAGAAAACATCAACTTTTGAGAAGAATTTCTACACTGCTCCTGTATTACGAAGCAAACCAGAGATCAATGTTGGTTTCCTCCAAGGTGGATTTTGGAAGTATAGTGCTAAACCTTCGAATATTCTTCCTTTTAGTGGAAATAATAGGAATGTTGAAGATGAAGAGAAATATACAATCCAGGATGATATTGTGGTCGCACAACAAGATATTGCAGCAGGTCTCGTTCGGATGGGAATTCTTCCTAAGCTCCTCTATCTTCTAGAGGTATGCATTTATATTATGAAGATTTTGTACTTTTAATTTTACTTTTTAGGATGACTATCTGCTTTTTTCCAAGGTTATGTGAAAAATACCTTAATGGTTCTCAAAACAATTATTATTAATTATCTTTCTCACTGTTTATATATGCTTTTTGGTGAAAGATTTGAAATGTGAGGAACGAGCATGTTTTCGCTGCCAGCACTCCCCGTGAAGAGAACATCACTGATTCTATTATTTTTCTAGCTATTACATGGGCTAATAAGCTTGCTCTTTTCAAAGATTATAGTCTAACTACTCTATTATATTATTGGAAAGGCTTTTTGTTATTAAACTAATATTTTTCTAACTTTTCATCTCATCAATGAAAAGTTTTTGTTTCCTATAAAAAAAGAAGGTCAAAAGGGGTTTTGAGGATCTGAGAGGTTTCGAGTTCAATACATGGTGGCCACCTACCTAGGAATTAATTTTCGTTTCTTGACAGCCAAATATTATAGGGTTAGGCAATCTATATCCTGCTAGAATAGTTGAGATGCACGTAAGCTGTCTTGGACACTCACAAAGATAAAAATAAATAAATTAGATTTCTCATTGAAGTAGATATGTTGAGTAAAGTAAAGGTATCTATGTCAATGCTACACACATGAGATTGATAATAATTATTGCAACTAATGAATGATTCTACTCTACCTTAGGGCTCCCAAGTGAACGGATTGCTGATTTTGTAATTCATAAAGATATGGAAGCTGAAGTATATTTATTTATTAATTTATTTTTTGGCCTCCTTTATAATCCTAGGCTGGTTTAATATCTATATTAATTGGTATGATTTTACATGTTATTTCCCATTTTACTTCACCCGTTTGTTTTTATGCAAATGTATGATTTTACATGTTTCAGGCAGGCCCTTCAGTAGCTTTAGAAGAATGCATACTTTCAATACTTGTTGCAATAGCAAGGCATTCCCCAACATGTGCACAATCAATTATGAAATGTGAAAGGCTTGTCGAGTTGATTGTCCACAGATTTACAATGAGTGACAAAATTGACATCCTTTCCTTAAAAATAAAATCTGTTATCCTTTTGAAGGTACTTTCTAGTGCTTTCATGGGTTCCAATATTTGTTTATTTGTCTGTTAATTGGTTTATCTTTCGACAGTTGCTGAACTGATTTTGGTTTTTTGCCACACAACAGGTTTTAGCTTGTTCAGACAGGAAAAACTGTATTGCATTTATAAAAAGTGGAGCTTTTCAAACCATGATATGGCATTTGTATCACTGTACTTCCTCCATTGACCATTGGGTCAAGTCAGGGAAGGAAAAGTGTAAACTTTCATCAGCTTTGATGGTTGAACAGTTGAGGCTCTGGAGGGTTTGCATTCAGTATGGGTATTGTGTATCTTACTTCTCTGATGTTTTCCCTGGCTTGTGCCTATGGATGAACCCACCAAATTTTGACAAACTTGTCGAGAATAATGTCTTTTGTGAATTTGCAACCATTTCTACGGAGATATACCATGTATTGGAGGCTTTGGCTAGAACACTTCCGAACTTTTTTTCACAGAAACATTCAGACAGTCAAGAATCAGGACTTGCTGGTAATGAATCTGAAGTCTGGTCGTGGAGTTGTGTTGTTCCAATGGTTGATTTAGCTATACAATGGTTAGAGTCAAAAAGCAATCCATTCATATCCAAATCCTTTGATTCACAAAAAGGGATCAGGAGTGGCTTTGTGGAAGGTAGATTACTGGAGCCATTGTTATGGGTTTATTCAGCTGTCCTGAAAATGCTGTCTCAAGTAGTTGAAAGGATCATTCCAAAGGGTATTATTCCCCTAGAACGAAGTGGTCAAGTTGTGCCTTGGATACCAGAGTTTATACCACGAGTTGGACTTGAGATAATTAAGAATGGCTTTTTGAGCTTTGCAGGTGCATATGATATGAAACTTGAAACCCATCCCTCTGGAAGGAACTCTTTTGTAGAGGATCTTTGTTTTATGAGAGAACATGGTGAATTTGAATCATCTCTGGCTTCGGTATGTTGCCTTCTTGGGTTGATGATGTGTATAGTGAATATTGATCTTCTGATCCACTTAGCCAAGACCGAGAACAATGATTATCCTTCCAAAGATTTTAATTCTTCCTCGAGGGATGGGGAAATTTTAAGGGTGGGTATGTTTAAGGCATCCCTCGTCGAACAGAGAAGCATGCTTGACATTTTCACTAAGATAATTTCTTCGGAGTGTGACTCTCTGCGGATAAAAGAGACCTTTGGCAGAGGAGGCCCTGCACCTGGAATAGGAACTGGCTGGGGCGTGTCTGGTGGTGGATATTGGTCCCTTGCTGTTTTATTGGCACAAAATGATGCAAAATTTCTCATGTCCCTCATTGACGCTTTACAAACTATCCCAACTTCAAATATACCGACTGCTCAGGAATCCTTGACCATACAAAGCATTAATTCTGCCTTAGCTGTATGCTTAGTTCTTGGGCCAAGAGATGCAGATTTGCTTGAGAAAACTGTTGAATTTATCATCCAGCCTCCTATTTTGCATCATTTCAATCTGTATATTCAAAGTTTTCTCCAACTCAATGGAGGAGTGAAGCAATTTAGTTGGAAGTACAGTGAAGATGAATGCTTGATCCTATGTAAAACATTGAGGTCTCACTATAAGGATAGATGGTTATCTCCAAAGGGATCCAAATCCACGAAGAATGAAAACAATTGTAGTGACAGAACGTTTAAGAATGGTAGTGTTTCTTTGGATACAATATACGAGGAGGAATCAGATGAGACAAATAGAATGGTTGAAGACTCTTGTTTGATAGTACAATGGGCTTACCAAAGACTTCCACTTCCCAACCATTGGTTTTTCAGTCCAATCTCGACTATCGGTGATGGTAAGCATGTTGGTCTTCAAAAATCCTCTAATGCACAAAATATTACGCAGGACTCTAGTGATTTGCTTGCGGTTGCCAAGAGTGGTCTCTTTTTTATTTTAGGCGTTGAATCATTTTCCACTTTTCTACCTGATGGTTTCCATTCACCTGTCCTCAGTGTACCGTTGATTTGGAAATTGCATTCCTTATCTGTTGTTTTACTCACTGATATGGGAGTTTTGGATGATGAGAAGAGCAGGGATGTTTGTGAGGTTCTGCAAGATCTCTATGGTCAGTGTCTCGATGAAGCCAGGTCTAATAGACTTTGCCTACACGACACGGAGAAGAACACAAAACATTTGGTGTCACAACCAGAAAAGAAGAGCAATTTAGTGTTCCTGATGTTTCAATCCGAGATCCATGACAGTTACTCAACATTTATCGAAACTCTAGTCGAGCAGTTCTCTGCCGTATCCTTTGGTGATGTACTATATGGACGTCAAATTGTACTATATCTTCACCAATGCGTTGAAGCTCCAACACGACTTGCTGCCTGGAAAGCACTAAATAGTGCTCGCGTGTTTGAACTTCTTCCACCTCTTGAAAAGTGTTTTGGCAAGGCGGAAGGCTATCTACAACCAATTGAGGTTCATTCTCTCTCTTTAGTCTTTACTTACATCAATACTGGGTTGATCAATTTTATTTTGGAACCAAAGACCTTTTTTTACAATCCATTATTGGGTGACTTCCCTCGTGTGAGAGTAGAATAAGATGGGCTTTTCGTTCATATGCTTTTATGCTATAGAAATGGATTCTAAAATAGTTCCTTAAAGGCCTCTTAGTTACTTTAACTTGAACTAGATGAATGTTCACGCAAAGTAGGCAAGACGGTAAAAAAGCCAGAGTAACTCAATGCCAATGGATTCATTTTTAGGTTAATAAATTAGCAGAATCTGTTTGTGCTTGTTTCTGTTTTCCTTTTTTGGGAGGGGATGAAAAAGAATAGTGATTATGATTCTTTTATCCATCTTTAGAGAAATTTGCTTGAGTTAATTAAAAATAAATGAAATTTTCACGAGAATATGAGATCGTCCTACACATTGTTAAACATTTTCAGTAAGAACATTGACACGTTGTTAGTTGAATTCATTTACCGGTGAATCTAACCTGACGAGATGGTTCCTTCACAGGATAATGAAGCCATTTTGGAAGCTTATGTGAAGTCATGGGTTTCGGGTGCACTCGACAGATCTGCAAGTCGAGGTTCGGTGGCCTACTTACTAGTTCTGCACCACCTCTCATCCTATATATTCGTCTCTTACCCTGTCGACAACTTGTTGCTTCGGAACAAGCTCTCAAGATCTCTTTTGCGAGACTATTCCCAAAAGCATGAGCGCAAGGTATGGAAGTTAATCCAAATAGTTTTAAATTTCAAGTAACAGTCGTTACACCTAATATGATGTAATTTGATAATAGTAACGTGCATATACTGGTGTTGGTTTTTAAAGGATTGGCACAAAATCATAGTAAGATTGTGTTGTGATATAAATTAGACTTTAGAGTTTCCCATTGAGTTAAATGATGCATTCTGATAAAACAAAACTTAATCACAGGAAATGATGTTGGATCTTATCTTATATACCGAGTCGCCAACGTATCGTGCTACTGGACCAAAGGGTGTTGGTACATCGATCGATATGAGCACCATAGAGAAGAGGCTCGAGGTGTTGACGGAAGCTTGTGAAATGAATTCTTCTCTTCTGACAAGAGTTGAGGAGCTTGGATCCTCTGCAAAACACAAATTGTCTGCATTGTGAAGTTTGCAACATAGGTAATGTATAGAGGCTTAAAGATCTACATGGCAAATCCTTGTAATGGAAGTTTCTGAAATTTGTACATGAATTTTGAGCACATATTAAACTGCAATGCAACAAAGACATCACATCTGTGACATTGGTGAGCCAGAACCTTAATTTTGGAAGAAAAAACAAAACAATGGTCATAACTTGATTTTGACCTTGATATGAAAGTTTATTCGATCTAAGTGTTTGTGTTGTGGTATTGTAGGCTTGCATTATTGTGTGCGAATTTTTTTCTCTTCCAAGTATTTTAAAAAAAGAAAATTAATTTATAAATGTTTTATCCTTTATTATTTTGAGTCATTATGCATTGTTGAAGTAATCAAGACAGTCCCGAGAAAAAAAAATATGAGTTTAATTTGGAACGGAAAAAAAAATATGAGTTTAATTTGGAACGGAAAAAAAAATATTTTTTATGAGTTCTCTTATAAGTTAAATATTGAAGAGTCAAATGAATGTAGAAAGTCCGGAGAAAAAAAATATGAGTTTAATTTGGAACGAAAAAATAATAATTTTTCATGAATTTTCTTGTAAGTTAAATGTTGAAGAGTCAAAAAAAAAAAAAAAATAATCCAAGTGTGCATAGAAAGTGGGTTACAGTTTTTTTTTTTTTTTTTTTGAGGATGGGTTACAGTTTCTAAAAATAAAATAAAATAATAAGTGGGTTATAGGTTTAATTTACGGTTAAGTAAATATTTAGAAAGCAAATTGATGTGGTAGACTATTATGTTAGTTAGCTTTGAGAGTTAGAATTGAAATAAATTATAAATTTGGTCCTTATCTTTAGAAGAAAGTTAGGTTTTAGTTCTATATGATTTTAAAATTTAGATTTTAGTCGAGGATTAGAAGAAAGTTAGAATTTATTTGTTTTATTATTATATTTAATTAAAGTTAGAATTTAGTTTATATAATTTAAAAAATTATAATTAATTTTTATGATTTAATAAAATCTAAAATATAATGTTTGTGGTTCCAATTATTCATATGTCAATGATAACAATATGAGTTAAGTGATTAACTAGACAACAAAAATCATATCATTTATGTGTGAATAATCAACTTCCATATATTTAATTCGTCAATGAATTCTAACAGCAAAAACTATTTTTTAGATTTTATCAAATGACTCAATTCTCATTTTTAAAATCAGAGAGACTAGAATCTAATTTTTGTTAAATTATAGGAACCAAATTTACAATTTACCAAATATAAACCATCAATTAAAAAAATAATAATAAAACTAGCAACTAAAAAATGTATGCACTAGAACACATTTAATTTTGAAAAAATGCTATCTCAGAAAAAAAATGAAGTAATAAAAAGAGGAATTTAAATAATATTATTAATCTGGTGATTAAATGTGTTAAAGATAATAAATCACATGAATTGTTGAATAACTTAAACAACCAGGCCTAGTCGAGGAAAAATAAACTTTGAATAAAAACTGGGAGTCCCACATCGAAAGATATAAGATGAAGAGGCGCATGAGTGTTATAAAAGGAAGCCATGGCCTATTGGAATAAGCATCTTTGCGCTTGGGGCAATGACGCAGCTAGTGAGGTTCTAACCGAGGCGCGTCAATTGCTGGTTGAAAACTATTTCCAAACCCCCTCTTAGGCCTGGGTCCAACCCAGGCCTTCGAGAATTTCTGGAAGGGCTCCCTCAGGGGTAAAGCCCTACAATTTCAGTCTTTAATTTTTTTTTATGGCCCGCCCTTCTTTTTTGGGTAAATTGCCCAGCTTTGCCCTAATTTTAACAAATTGTATCTCTATGTTAATTAATTTTTTTTTCCTTCATGTCTGTGATGCACACGAGGCATATTATTTGGATGCCAAGAAATCCCGTAGGTATATTATTTGGATGCCAAGGAATTTCGTAGGTATTAATTTGAAATTAATTCTTAGGTAGGTGGCCACATGACTAATTTGAAATTAAGAATTAATTCTTAGGTGGCCATCATGAGATTTGAACTCATCACTTTATGCACCTCAAGATCATCTATGACCAACTAAGTTACCTATGATGGTTATATCAATTAAATCTAAACATTCAATTCGATTGCATTTTTGTATTTAGAATAAAAAGAATGAATGAGTACCGAAAATGTAATTATGGGAGTGGTTTTCGATTATTCTTCCCGCCAAAGCAGATAGAAAATCAATTTGTATTTTATTTTATATTTTTTAAATTTCAGTTTGGGTTTACTTCAAATATCAAATAATTTTAAAAAGGAAAACAAGTTTTTTAAAGTTATTTTTTCCTTTTCGTTTTAAATTTTTTAAAAGTATGGTTGAAGATTAGTTTTGTAAGTACAAAAAACCATATATCTATGGTTAACTTAATTTTCGAAAATAAAATATAAAATAGTTGTAAAAAAATTGAGTTTTCAAATAAAATCTTAAAATTTAATATTAATTTCAATATTATCAAAGACCAAAATGAAGTGATTAATTGTCATCACATTCTAAAAAATAAAAAATAAATTAATTGTCATTACCCCACTTTTCTTTCCTTGGACGGGTCGCGGCGTAATTTTCTCACCATAATCTTAACTTTGACTGAAATGACATGCATCTCTTTTCTCATTCAGATTTTGACACGTTGCAAGTTGCTTCATCTGACGGTCAGATCCACTGTACTGTCACCCTGCCACGTGTACCGTGTTTTGTAGGATTACCTGTAGCATTTGGACACGTAATCATAAATCTACCAGCGCTATGTTCTGTGAAACTCCTAAAATGCCCTTCTTGCTTTTGTATCCAGACTTTGTTTGTCCTAATCACTGAGCTCTAATAATTGAACATTTATAAACGAATGAGAGAATTTTAAAATTTAATTTTTGTTGTTGGATTGGATTATACAATAAAATCAAGGGAAATTATAGTAACTAGACCTATATTGAAAACTAATTGCATATTTAGGTACTCAAGTTTTTTTTTGCAAAATTGTTTTTTCTTTTATTTTTTTGAATAAATTTTTTTTTTTAAATTCAACTTTGCCCCTAGAAGCAATAAATGCCAGATTTTCAACTCATTTAAATAAATGCCAGATTTTATATTGTCATTAAAAGATTCTTAACCTATTTAAATTCTTTCCTTTTAAAAATGTCAACTTTTTTAATTATATTTACATTTTATCCCTCTTCATTATTACCTTCTTTTTACGTTTTTTTTCTTGTTCCTTTCTCTTCCGCCATTTTCTCTTTCTTTTCTTCATTCTTTTCTAGCACAAAGTGAAAGTAAATCTATATGTATTTCATTTACCTGTTCCTTCCTCTTTTATCACCGTCACAAAGTTATTTTTCATTCCTCATTAATCTTCCTAAGATATGTCTCAGATTGTTGAATACGGTATGATCAATTAGTGTTCTATCATTGATGTTCCCTTTTATTTCCTTTATATTCC
>JBBMEF010000003.1:4931925-4948770 GCA_037832685.1 Sicyos baderoa
CATTATTGTTATTTTTATTTTCATCTTTTAACACGTAAAAATATCATTATAATCATTATTGTTATTTTTATTTTCATGATTCATTTAACTTAAACTTGACATGATTTGCATTTGGGTCCACTTTTTTTTAGGGACAAGACGTGGTCAACTGGATGAATTGATATGGTATTGTCTCGAGCCTCTACATTCATCTAAAAAATAGTTTAGAATTTTCTCTGCATTAATAAACTATTGAATTTGAATTTAACGATTAACTTACATGGTTTTAATCTTCAAACTTTAAACATTGTTATTAAACTTAAAATGTTGACACTAAACTTCATTTTTTTATTAATTTTTTAGTTTTGCTGTTCTTTTTTTCTTTTTGAATTAAAGATTATTCTTTCAAATTTATTAATGTATATAGATTAACACTTGGATGCAAATTTAATCTAATTCATCCTAATTTAAACATACAATACCCCAACAACAAACTCATTTTTCTAACTATAGTAAGTATAATATAGTTTAAAAGTTAAAAGTTCGAAATTTCTATGAATTAAAAAAAAATTAGTGATAATAAAGTAGTAAATAAAGCATTGATTTCAACCCAACCTAAAAATATGAGTTGATCGATCCATTAGTTGATTTGTTCTAAAAAAATAAAATTAACACAATTGGATGAATTAGTTGATTGATCCATTCCAAAATTTAAGTTGATTAAAAAAAGTTATCCTAACTCATTCTAACTCAACTAGTAATGATAGCTCAGTGTTCAAAAAAACATTACGAAAATGAAATGTTGGAGATTCAATCCATAATAGTGACCTAATTATATATGATTTAGTTTCTTATGGATTTGTTAGACATCTAAATGGTGAGAATAGCTGAAGAAATTGGTCCGGACACTTCCAGATAGTTTTAAGAAAAAATAAAAATCCAACTCAAAGCATTAGAATCCTAGCTAGGTAGGTTCATACATTCCCGAAAATCGAGTAAACCAACCGTACCCCTAGTCATTTTTTAGCAAACTAAGTCGGTTTCGGGGTCGATTTTCACCGAAAACCAACACCGACCAACCGCTCCCGCTCCCCTACCCATAGCCATAGGGATGAAAAGAGAGAGATTTACAGTTTTCATGGTTGGTCTTCTGGAAGAAGAATAGAGCAGGCAAATGCGCGCCGCCATGATCATAGCCTCCATTTGTTCGTTGTTGTAGTTCTTCTTCAAATTAGGGTCAATCAATCCATCGCCTAGGCCGCAACCGAGTAGGGATCTTGCCTGTAAGTCAATAACATGAACATTAATTTGATTTATCTTCTTTCTTTTTTTTTGTATTAATTTGGAGTAGAAATTGTTGTTGTTTGTTATTACCCAATGTACCAAGCTTTCACAATTGTTCTGATCTGTTTGAATTGCCTCTTTGCCTGTGATGAGTTCTAAAAGTACAACTCCATAGGAATACACATCTATTTTCTCATCAATTTTTCCATACATTATGTACTATGGAGCTATGTATCCAAATGTCCCTACCATTTTGTATGGCTTTCTGTTGGATTCTGCATTTTCAGACTGTTTCAGCTCTCTTGCTTCACCAAAATCTGCTAACTGGGAATACAAAATTTTGGAAATTTAAGGACCCCTTTGATAACTATTTGTTTTTTGTTTTTGAAATTTAAGCCTACAACGGCCGTAATAAGATAGAGTTTTCATTACTTTGATATCTACATTTTACTCATGTTTTTTAAAACCAAACCTGAATTTGAAAGTTAAAATAAAAATAGTCTTCGAATACAAGGTTAAATATCAAAAAGAAAAAATTAAATGGTTATGAAATGGGGTCTAACCATTTTGTTCTTTGCTTTTTGTTTTTCTTACTTTGATATCTACCTTTTATCTTAAAAACCAATCGGGAAATTGAAAGAAAGAAAATTGCTTCTAAAAATTTGTTTTCATTTTTGAAATTTTGTTATGATTGAAATACTTTCTTGAGAAAGATGAAACTCTTTGTGAAAATTTGAATGAAAAAAAGTTTAAATTTTTAAAACTAAATACTAAAAATCAAATGGTTATCAAATGGAACATTGGGTAAAAAACTGTAAATGTAGATTGTTGATATGTGATTTGACTTACTTGTGGTTGGAAGTTTTCAAAGAGGAGGATGTTTGATGATTTTACATCTCTGTGAATGATTGGAGGGTTGCAAGAATGATGAAGATGGTTCAGTGCTTTTGCTACTCCAATTGCTATCCTTATTCTCTCCTCCCAGTTCAGTTTAGTCAGGTACTGTTTTAGGCTTCCTTTAAGCAAATTGTACACAATTGCTTGCAGGTTTTTGTCATTACAAAACCCAATAATGTGAACTATGTTGTCATGTTTTATCTTGGACAAGATTTCGACTTCCTGAACACGATCCTCGGATGGAGAATCCGCGTTTAGAACTTTAACTGCTGCTGCTTGTCCTGTTTCGAGGTTGGCTCGATACACCTTGCTGTGCCCACCTTCACCAATCACCATTGCAGGATCGAAATTATTGGTTGCGTGGTTGAGCTGCTTGGATGTAAACTGAATTTTGATTTCTGTTGAATCTTGCAGGGCTAATCCGGGACTAGGAAACAGTTCACGAGGTGCAAACTTGGGAAATGCCTGCCCTTTCTTGTTGGCAAGGAAGATCTCTTGTTTTTCGGCTGATCGTCGTGATGGCGAATGTAGAGAAGAAGGTAGGGTCAAACACTTCCGTTGGAGACAGGTATTAGTTTGATGATATCCTGCAGCAGACTTCGATACTGACGAATTAGAAGATCGTAAAAACGCGCTTTCGGAACCTTGTTGAGAAGTTCCTTGCTTATGAAGTAGAGTTCTTCCTAGATTGTCCATCACAATAAGAGTGCAAGTTGGAGGTAAGCCTTTTAGGTAGGTACTGAAAACTGAGTAATCAGGTCTGCAGCAAATCATCTTATAAGAAGAAACCAAGAGGAAGAAGGAAATAGAGAGATGGAAAGGAGGGCTTATTTGTTTCATCTAATACCTTGTCAGGCTACATCCAAGTACCAAAATAGTTGCGAAGTTCTCTCGTACATGACGAGTTACGTTTGAAATAAAAGAATCGGTTTCGCATACCTTAACCTGTAAATCAACCTGCAAAAACAAAAAGGCTAATCAGTTTTGGCACAATCTTAATTCTAGAGAAAGCAAGCATGTTTAGCTCTTACAATTCAGTTAAACTGATAATGATGAGAAATACCTGCTTGGATTTGCAAATATCCTCATGGATGTGGAAAGTATTTGGATTGAAACTATCATTTGGCTCCTGAACATGAATAGCCAGAATGTAATCTCCTGGATTGGCGATTATCGTAATCAACCGAAGAAGAATATCTCTGCTTCCATTGTCAGATTCTAGACCGAAGATAATCGTCCTCTTCTTCCGAGTCTTGGGCCTGATGAGTGACAACATTTTGGAGAATATAGTGAAGAAAGTTGATCCTTATTCTGTTTGAGATACCACTATTAAGTACAATGAACAATAGACATTTTCGAATCCGTCGACTAAATCGCAACTCTGATGAACTCTAATTTGTTCTTGTCTATACAGTCTTAAAAGACCTCAAATGAAGATCACAAGGGGTACCCTTCCATTCTCTGCCTTTTCTCATATCACATCACCATTCTTTACCCCACATCTTGTCTTTTTCATCTTTCCATAGTTAGGTTTGTTTCTTTTCATTGGTTATGCAGTGATTATGCAATTATTCACCTGTCTAGAATGTATTTGGCCAATCAAGTTGGATATTGTGGTTGTCCTGGCTTGATGGCAATGACAAAGTAGAGCAGTACGGTGACCAGCAAAGTAACACCATTGTCGGTAGCGAGTGAGGGTGTAGATATGGACATGAAAGCATGTTGAATCCGATATAGGAAGGCAATGGCAATATACAATTTGGGGAATGTTTTCGAACATTTATGTTTCTAACCATAAACAATAAACAGGAACGTTAATCAAAAGAGCTCAAAGAGTGAAGCAAATGTGTTCGTTGCTGGTTGACGTGGTTCGAAATTTGGGCGGTGACTCGGTCGATGTCACGTGGCAACAATGAACACAATGAAGGTAGAAATTTCCACAAAAATTACCTGAAAAAACAGTTTGGATGTAGAAAAAGAAAAAGGAGATATAAAATTTCTAACTCAACATTGACAAGCAAATCCAGACAGTGCATCAATGGTAATTAAAGCTTCTTTTTTTTTCATCTTTTTGTTATGGCATTATCTTTGATCATCATTGTCTCAATCAGCCAACACCCCTCATTAAAATAGTTCCCCTAACAATAACTTTTTCATTGATAGCACATTCATTTTCTCAATTTCTAGTCTATATATTTTGCCAAATTTACATGCCCCCTATCAATTTTTCACATTAATTAATATGGTTGTAGATTCGATATTTTTCCAAATTTGGATCCCCCTATTAATATTTCACATTGATTATATGGTTGTGTTAGTTACTATTATATTTGAGTTTTGAGCCACTTCTGGATATTATAATTACATTTAAAAAAAATCTCAGATGAAAACTTTTTTCAAAAAGGTTTTCTTAGTAATGTTACATGATCGATCTATCTTGAAATTTCATACATAAAATTATAAAAATATGGGTTTATCTTATAGTCAATAAGAATAAATTCAATTTATGTGGTTGTTACCTACCTAAAAATTAATTTAGGATCTTGGCGATATAGCCTAAAATTAGTTGAGGTGTAGGTAAGTTGAATCAATATTAGTATAAAAAATAAAACTACATATGGAATGAAATTTGAGTCGATATAATATTAAAATAACAATTATATAATGATTTCAAAATCAGATATTTCTCTAAAAAAAATGTCTATTGAGAAGAAACTAGCAGCATATTGAATCTCTGGACCGTAACTTTTCCGCTTTCAATTGGGCTTTTGTCCCATTTCTGGGCTTCAATGGCTTCACATCAACCCTAAGAAGGGTTTTTTTTTTTTTTTTTTTTTTTTTTTTTTTTTAATTTGGCTAAATTATAAAAGTACCCTTAGAGTTTTCCCCTTATTTAAAAATTGCTCGTATTCTTTTAAAAATAAAATTCTAATTTTGACTTTTACTCTTTCATAGATAATTTTGAAATTACTTTTGAAGTAGAACTAAGTGAGACACTTGCTTAGATTAAGTTTGAAAGATGCAAACTTCCAAAGAATAGAAGTATTTGTATAATTGAACTTTTTTCTCTTCAAAAACCATTAGTTTTTAATTTTATGAATAAAGGATACAAACATGTGACCTACTAAGTTATATATCATTATCACATATGTTTTTGTTGACTTGAAAAATCCTATCCAATTTCACATTTATTGTTTAAACAGGTTAATCTAACGATAATTGACATGTATCTTCAACTTAAAGATCATATATTCGAACTTCCAGTGCGTAGTCACTTAAAAAGATATGCAATCTCATAAAAAATACAACACCATAAAAAATATATGTAATTATTAAACATGTCGATTTGTATAAATGACGACCTACCCTCGTGGAACGGAGTTTAGGCCTCAACACATGCTACAACAATTAATATTTGGTGATTTCAAAAAGAAAAAACAATTAATATTTGGTCACGTACATTAAAAGTAGCCCACATTACATTACTATAAAGTCTATTACATCTCGTCCTAACCTCATATCATTGGTTTCAATTATTCTATTTTACTTCTTTTTTGTCTCAACAGTCAAAAAAGTTTCTATAAATTGTATTAAACCAAACTCTGGATACCACCTTCAAAAATGCCATTTAAATTATTCATCAAATAAAAATTTTCAAATTTTGTTTTCAAATGTGTATAGTAAATTTTTTAGAGACTGTTTAAGATTGTTTCCTTTTTCATATAAATAATATTATTGTTGGTTAATTTTGTTTCCTTTTCACAAAAATAAATTTATTGTTGGTTAACTTTGTTTCCTTTTTCACAAAAAAAAAAAAAAAAAAAAAAAAAAAAAAAAAAAAAAATTGACTAATCATTGAACTTTTTTTTTTTTTTTTTGGAAAAAGATACCCTTAGAACGTTTTGGTTGTATCAATTAAACAGTAAACTAAAAGAAATATTAATTGAAATTCAAATTTTTCATACAGGTATTAATTAGTTCGCACATTTCGTTCTATTTAGTTTGAAAATGATTTGTATTCACAGATTGTGATTATTCCAATTAAATCTTTAGATTTTTTTTTCTTCAAATTTTGCACTTGTTAGGGCCAAGGACGACAAAGCATCATAATCATATCTTCCTATTATTGTAGATATGGTCTATAATCTTTCTCTTTTCTAATTAATGTAAAACTTCAATACTAGAGTAAATAAATAAATACAAATAAAAAAAGATTTGATAATCTTAACCGATTTTGAATAATTGTATCAAGAAAAATATTTAGGTCATGCCGAACATATAATCTAAATATTAATGTGAACATATGTGGTTTAATTTTTTTTTCTCTTTTTTTTTTCTTGGGTTTAGTACAGAGTAAAATGTGGTTTATATTAATGAACATTATTATTTTGGACATGTTCGAATATATGATCTAAATATTTCTCTTGTATTGATTGGTTATTTTAAATTCTATTTTTTACCCAACACAAACAGTAATTGTTGTTGTTTTTTTTTTTAATAAACAAACAGTAATTATTTATATTGCGAGGATTGGGAATATTATACGTTTGGTATATATTTCTTTTACCTGGTTGGCAAATTATTTATTGATGGTAAATTATTTGTGCAGTTTATTTTGTTTATCGACCAGGGCAGTAACCTTAACGCATGACATGCACGTGCTTTATTGCTCTACTTTGCTGATTAATTAAGGTAACTACTCATTGACCAGGGCAGTAAATATACCTTTAATGTGCAATAATTATACGAAATAGAAGAAATTATAAAGTCGAAGACTTGCCCTATCTATTTATTTATTAGTATTATTGTTTTTTCTCTAATACAAATTAGGGGAGGAGATAACAAATACCGATTCTGGGAATCGAACTCGTGACGCTGGTATGAATTAGTTTACAATCAAACTATGAAACCACTGTGACACTAACTCATTCTGTTGGACAAAAAGTTGTTTCACAAGGTGAGCTATAGAAAAAAAGAATAAATTTTGAGTCTAACTTCAATTTGGTCTTCATGTTTTAGAATTGAATATTTGTATCGATTCTACAACTCATTTATAAGACATATGAAATACTCCTCTCATTACCAATTGGTTTTAAGGTGGAACTTCATATTCTCTAATAATGACATTTCAACTTTTAATTCCTAAGATAACACTTTTAGTCTATCTGATAACAAAATTGCTAGTTAGATGACTAAATATTGACTAGAACAATTATTAGACTAATTTTAAACTTAAATATATTTATATTAAATGATAATTTTGGAATTATAGCCTCTTTTAACTACAAAATTATAACACTGTTTCATTTAGAGTTATACTCTTCCTCCCATTTTTTAATAGGGTGTTAATGTCATACTATTTGTATCCATGAAATTATTGCATATTTATTAAAATGAATGCGACGTCGAAGCTTGCAAAGAGACAAACAATGAAAGTATGATAAAAGCATTTGATGATACGTACATCAAAATTAAATTTCTTGGATGAAAATGAACCAAGACAATTATTTTAACCATACTTTAAAAGGAATGGAGTAAAATTAAAAAATTAAAAATTAAAAATTAATTAAATAATAATTATTCAACAATTGGTAAAAAAGAAGAAGGGAGGAGAGGAGAGTGATAGAGGAAGAGCATGAGCAATAATAAATGAAAGGGGGGCCCACCACGTTGGGGGGAGGAGAGATGGACGGCTGAGATTTGATGTGAGGAATAGGTCAAGACAAAAGCGGGGAGCCACTTGATTGCCCAAAACTGCTTTATTACGTTACACAACGGGTGGGGGTTTTGTTTGGGTCCAAAATTATTCTTCTCCGACCACCCGACCTAGCCGCTGGCCCCTCCGTCAAATAAAAGTATATCTTCGAAGTCCAAGTCTTCGGCCACTGCGTCACTTTTTAGAAATAAAATTTAGTCTGATTTGATAAAATTTAAAGATCGATTCTTATCATTTTTAGAATGTAATCTTTATGATTTTAAAAATTAAAATTTGGTCTATATAGTATGAAGTGTGACCAAAAATTTACCAATTTTGAATTCTCGGCTACTAAATAAGTCTCATTACAAATCACACTACAAATGGATTGGTATTATATCAACTTATTACAAAGAATTCTATAATGTGGGGTTGCTTAATATTCCAAGTACGATACCACTCAAAATAAATAAATAAATTAAAATAAAATAAAAACTCTTTGCTTGTTTTGACACTACTCCGAATTTGTCTTAACTGATTCATATGAAATTAAAGTGTATTGCTGGCAGATCACCCTGTCAATTTAAGTAATTACTGGTTCAATTAATTACGCAATTTAGGCAAATCAATTTCACGTACCAATGCCAACAAGAGCAGGAAGGTTCCTCTAACCCCAAATTATACACGTAAATTTTTTTGTCACATAAATGCTGCTGATGTGCTGATAATAAACTAGAGTCATGTTCATAATATAATTAACTATTTGTATATGTGATGTAAATATTACTTTTTAGAAAATTACATTTTCAGTCTTTAAGTTTAGGATCCATTCAAATTTTCAAAATTAGTCTAATAATAATTTAAAATAAAGAGATGTGGGGATCAAACCTCGTACCTTTCACATGCAAAGCAAGCACTCTATCATTTGACCTACATTCATGATTATAAACATCTAGATCTCTTAGTGGTGATGGAAAAAAAAACATTTTGAACCTGACGTGAATCGAACATGCAACCTTCTAATCTAGAGTCAAACATGCTACCATTGCGCCACAGATCCATTTGTTAAGATGGCATGACATTAGTTATAATTAATAATAGATATTCTAGTGTTGTAGATTTTAATAATTTTAATAATTTTGAGGGACGAGACAAATTATGACATATATATATATAATAAAAACTTTATCTACTCGAGGTTAACGGTTCAAATAACACTCTTCTATTATGTTGATCTAAAGTGATAAGAAAAATGCTTCTAAAAACAAGTGATAAGAAAAATGTGAATTTATGAATTTGTAATAAACTCGAAAAACTACAAGTATTCAATCATATTATAATTTAGGCATGTCTTATCAAATAGAGAGAAAAGTGTGAACTTGTGAATTTGTCATTAAACTTTTAAATAATAATCTATTAGATCCCAAAATGTTTGCCAGCAAAAGTAATAGTTCCAATGACATCAATGTACACCGATAGTCATGGGTTCGAATCCCTCCACCCCAATTATTGAAATTTCAAAAAAAGACCCCAACATGTTAAAACATTTCTAATAAATCTCTCCAAACTTGATTACTTTGAGTAAGTTGTAGGGTTGAGCCGATTGTGGAGCAGTCGATGTATAATCTGTTGTCTTAGCATAAGGGAAAGCGTTTTTCAATGTTGGAATTGTTGGCTTGATCAGGTTTGAAGTGAGTTTTTGCGATTGGTTTCCAATGGATTTATGAACATTGTTTCTTCACCGATAGGCTGGACCCGTTATTTTTCAGTCTGATATCACATGACATATAACCTGACCATATACCATTTAAATGCTAAAAAAATTTATAAAAAATTAATTTATAAGTAAGTAACCATCATAAATTGATCCATCAATTTATACACCCAAAAACTTTCTTTAATCAATTAGCCACTTTCACAATGTTCAACATATGAAAATGGGAATTTTTTATAACTAAATGTAACAAATAATATATATAATGTATAATAAATAAATAAATAATAGAGTATAGACAAAAATAGACATCCTTTCAACCAATCAAGTTCTTTTGATCCCGATGGCTAGCTAGACTATGACCACGGCCGCAGATTTTGATGGATCCAGTACGGCAGCGTCTACGATAAGATAACGTGTACGAATTCAACCTGCCCATTTTGAGCCGTCCGATTTAGGGATGGGCTCTAGTATGGATACGTGGCATATAGACTTTTTTTGGCAAATGTAGAGCCTATGATATGCTACAACTCGTGCGTACATTGAAGCATATACGAAAAGCGGCCGATGTGGCATAATATCAACGGTCTATAATTGCCGATTAATTGAGTGATCGTGGAATAGGAAACTGCCGTTTCTTCAATTTCATAGTGAGAGTGAAGGATTGCGTGAAGACGATGCGCGCAAATTTATTACTATCACACTTCATTTTCACAATTCTTATTATTGTACTACCCACGTTTTGAACATTTTTTTTCAAAAATAATAATTATAATTTGGATTAATAGAATTTTATAAATTAACCAATAAAAAATTTCAGGTTGGTCAATATGTCAACTCATCCAACCATATGTATTGAAGCAACCTAACTCAATTCAATACATATATTTCTAGGTTGGGTTGAGTTTGGATTTTCAGGTTGGGTTAATTCGTCTTTTACTCTAAAAGATTCAACTAATACTTAAGTAACTGTGTAAAAATAATAAGTAAAAAATGCACGATACTATACTTGAACATAACACTATTCTCTTATTAATGCATGTTATTTGACAATATATTAAGAACATATATTATTAATTAATCTTACACAGCAAAAGAGTTAGTGGCCTGGTAGTTTCATTATTCGGTGTCAATCCACTTGAGTTTGATCGTGAAAATCGGTATTTAACTATAATATTATTTGAGAGTAGTAATGTCTCTATGTAGAGTTTGATGGTCCCCTCTCCCAATTTAAAACTCAATCCTTATTATTTGAGTTGGATAGTTCGAAATGTTCAGGTTGTTTGTTCTTTTATACACTCCTACATAATGATATTTTAACTTAATAATTTTAGATGAATAAAATTTATGAATATTGTTGGGTGGTTTAATTTCCCACATCAATAATTTTTTAGATTAAAAAAATATATCTTTCACCATCCCCTCTACTTATTTTCAATAGGAACATTTTTGTACCAATAAAATTTATAGCGGTCTCTATTTGAAGGTACATGATATTTGATAATTATGACAAAATAAAGCTTCCCTTTATGTTTGTGTGAATGATATACGACACTCAGCTTTCTTACACCACCATTTTTATCATTTTAGTAACATCCTATATTTCTATACCTATGTTAGTAAGTTGGTTTTGAATCGTTCAATTTTAATTCTATCTAATTCATATTTAACACCCGTTTCTCTAAATTCTAATAGATGGAGATGAACAAATGACCAACATTAAATAAAAATAATGTGTTTTGAAATATTCAATCAAATTTATCAAATTTACCCAAGAAAAAAAATGGGTAAGTTTGTTTAATATAATAAAATATCGAAAAATTCATATCACATATCTCATATCAATTTATGGAAAAAATGAAAAATGTAACAAGAAAAATATAAAAGCTATAAAATTTATCAAGAAAAAATGAGTTATTTTTTTAATATAGTAAAATATTGAAAAATATGTATTCGAACTATACTCATTGTAATTAATCGTTTAATTTTATAAAAACACTTATATATATATATATACACGTGGATCAGCTTACTAATATCACGAGATTGAATCCATCGTAACCACCGGGATCTCACTCAAATTATTAATTAAGAAAATAACATATATATATATATATATAACGAAAAAGGTGACCAAGTCAACGGTATGAAAGTTGTGTGTGCGTTTTTTTTTTTTTGGTTTAAGTAAAAGCATTAAAGTGCAATTCAATGGTAATTTGCAGAATTGGAAAAAAAAAAAACTAAAAATAAAAAATGTATCTAGAATTAAAAACAATGCAATCATGGAGGGACGCAATAAAAGTAACAATAATGGGGTTATTACCACCACGACCTGTAATTAATTAGCGACACAAATCAGGCACTGAAAATCATACACTCGACTTTACCGTATAAAACCCCCCCTTCGATCTACGAGCTCACGGCGCTTACTGTGAGAACGGCCGCTTTATAACCCAACCCGTAAAAACAAAACTAACCGCCGTTTCCACTCTCACAAGCAATCCCCAAACGGAAAATGGACGGAAAAGGTTATCCGGGCCCACTCCACAAAGGAGTCTTCCTTGTGGGGGCCACGCAAATTCTTTGACTCACACTCGAATTTTCGAGGCCCAGCTCTGCACTCAAATTGGTTTATATGATTTCTTCTTATTAAAAACATTAATTAAAAACAAAATAAGTAAGCTCGTCAAATCTGATATCGATCGAACTTCAATCAAACACCATTATAATAACTTGCAAGCCTCACAAAACCAAACTAAATAACATGACATAACATAACTTAGTTTGTATCTACACATTTAATTCATTAATTCGTACCAAATGAAGTAGTGATTGAATGAAATTTTTATTATTTGATTGTAATTCGTTTCAATATCATACCGAATTAGGTTACAAGTTTTATTTCGATAATCGATATTTGTCCCCCTTCCCTAATATATAAAACATTATCATATTATTTATATTATAGTAATAATACAACTTTTTCTTTAAAAAATATATATAGTATGAAAAAAAGTATATACCTATTTTTGCTGTAAAAAAAAGATATTTAGAGTGTTGAAATAAAATTTGTCACACAAATATATGTATCACTCTCATTAACTAATTAATGATCTCATCAATATCTTTTTGATATGATATAGACTCCATCAACATCAGATATTACGTAAACAAATGACATGAATAAATGAATTAAGTTATAAATAAATGAATTAACACCAAATTAAATAATCAATAGCATCATCGATCCATCCGGTAGTTATATACTATATTTAAATTTTAGATTAATCGAATAGGCATCAATTTGTTAATAATATATTAGACAAAAATGGAGGACATTGACACAATGATTTGTTGTAAAAATAAAAAAACGGAACATTGACATAACGAACGTTATTTAAAAAAATTTCCATCCAAAATTATAGCAAAATATTAATTCTAATAATAACTACAAAACATTTATTAAAAAAAGAAGAAGAAAAGCCAAGAACAATATAGCAATTTTGGCAAAGATCGTGTCCACGTCATCGCTCAGTCCAGGCTGGCAAAAGAAAATAAATAAATAAGAAATAAAAACGGAGGGGTTGAAATTACAAGAATGGGCCCAGTAGATAAAGGGCCGTGTCGGGTGCGAAGAGCAAATGTTACGGAAAGGCAAAGCTGCATGAAACGGCGTCGCTTTTGCTTTTCTTCTTCATCTTCTTCATCATTACACTCACACAATCCTCTGAAACTTTATTTGAAGAAAACCAGCTTTATAATCTTTTCCCTTTCCTTCCTTTTCCATTCCCTTTCATTTCCCTTCTTCTCCGGCGAATGTTCGCCTGAGATCATTTCCGGCTCCTGGAGATGGGTAGTGTGTCCTCCGACGACGGCTCCGACCAACTCAGCGACCGCTGCGGGAGCTACAGTTTGAGTGCCGATGTGAGCGAGTCCGACAGTTGCAGTAGCTTCTCTTGTAGGAGGTTTGATGGGGAAGGGGCTTCCAGCTCCATGGCCTCGTCGCCGCATCCTGTTTCCGGCGTGTTTTGCTTTCCGCCGCCGGTGTCCTTGCCGGTGCTTGCTGGGAAGGATGTTTTTGTCTGGGAGGATAAGTCTAAGAAGCGAGATGCTGATTTATCTGGTAATTCTGATTCTCTGTTACTCTGTTGATCTCTTTGTGTGGTTGGGGGTTTTGTGGGAATTTGAGATTTGGGCTTCACTGTTTCGATTTACTCTCTTTTATTTCGTTTCTACTGAAATCAAGAGAACTGTTATGGTGGGTTTTTGTTTGTTTCCCCTTTTTTGTTCTTTTAGCTGCTTGAACAGATCAGGAATGTACTGTTTAGATCAGAACTCTAATGGGGTTTCTATTGACTTCCTGACATTGAAGCAGAGAACCCACTCATTATTTTTAACTTCAGATCTCAATCTCTGGTTTTATTTTATGCAGAAGTTGAGATGATGAAGGAGAGATTTGCCAAGCTTCTTCTTGGTGAAGACATGTCAGGTGGAGGGAAAGGGGTTTGCACTGCCTTGGCTATCTCAAATGCCATAACAAATCTCTCTGGTAGATCTTTCATTTGAGCCTCTTTTAAGTACTTGTACTTATGTATTTGTTCTAGTAGCAACAAGGATTATGGACATTTTTTATACCATTACAATTGACCACCATTCTGGTTCTGAAATTTCAGCTACTGTATTTGGTGAATTATGGAGATTGGAGCCACTTGCATCACAAAAAAGGGCAATGTGGCATAGAGAAATGGAATGGCTTCTATGTGTTTGTGATTCCATTGTGGAGCTTGTTCCTACAGTTCAGCCTTTCCCGGGCGGAGGTACTTACGAAGTAATGAGGTCGAAACCGCGCTCGGACTTGCACATGAATCTCCCTGCCTTGAAGAAGCTCGATGCCATGCTTCTCACTATGCTTGATGGGTTTTGCCATACGGAGTTTTGGTATGTTGATCGGGGGATAGTTCTCGGTGACTTGAACGACTGTAACGATTTCCTGCCGAATGGGAGGCCTTCAATCAGGCAAGAAGATAAGTGGTGGCTTCCATGCCCAAAAGTTCCTGCAGGTGGTTTATCCGAAGATGCAAGAAAGAGGCTGCAGCAATGCAGGGACTGTACTAATCAAATTCTCAAAGCAGCCATGGCAATCAATAGTAATGTGCTTGCAGAAATGGAAGTTCCTATTGCATACATGGAAACCTTGCCCAAGGTACTAGTTTCTTGTTTCTTGAACTGGTAACTTGCTGAAACTTTTATATCTGTGTTAGCTTCCATTTATATCTACGTTAACTTTGGGCCGAAGTTGTCGTTTATTATTTCTTTCTCTCTCTTTTTTATAAACAAGAAACAAAAATAGTTATCAAACATATAAACATTCTTGTTTATTGTTCTAATTATGCAAGGTACGAGTCTGGTGAATTAAAAACAAGAGCAGTGTTACCGAATGAGGCCTTAGTGATCATAAATGGGAAGTTCATTGAGTATTTGATTGCCTGCTGTCGTTAGCCATTGGCATGATTTAATGTCATATAAGAATCAACATTCTTTATCTGTTATACACACTTTATATGGATAAGTTTCATATTATATATCTTATGTTTATGTTAGACTCTACTTCAATCTATCTCTCTTTTATTTGGAATATGTTCATGAATCATGCTACCTCTGAAATTCACTGTCCATCAGACTAAGAAACAGGTATCTTATGCTTTTCTTCTCTTCATTTGATGAAGCAGAGTGGAAAAGCTTGCTTGGGGGACATCATTTATCGCTATATAACCGCCAGCCACTTCTCGCCCGAATGTCTCCTGGATTGCTTAGACCTTTCATCAGAGCATCACACGTTAGAAGTAGCAAACAGGATCGAGGCATCGGTTCATATTTGGAGGCAAAAGGACTATAAAAGAAGCGGTCACCGCAGCAAGGGAAGACGTCCAACATGGAGTGGCAAGGTTAAGGGCATCGTTGCAGACCCTGGGAAGAGTCATAATCTGGCCCGGAGAGCAGACACCTTGCTTGAAAGTCTAAGACTCAGATTTCCAGGATTACCACAAACAGCATTGGACATGGCTAAAATCCAATATAACAAAGTATAAATCTTTCAATCCCTTGTAGTTTCATTCAATCAACTCAGCATTTAACATTGTATAGTTCCATTGAAAATGTCTCTGTCTGATGCCAAAAACTTTCCTGCAGGATGTGGGGCAGTCAATTCTCGAGAGCTACTCGAGGGTGATGGAGAGTTTGGCATTCAACATCATGGCACGAATCGACGACGTTCTATACGTAGACGACGCAATCAAGCGATGCGCCGAAGCAGAATCGATCTCCCTTTTCAATAGAGGCTTGGGTGGTCTCCCAATCCAGAAGCGTATGTCGCCGAGCCCCTTCTCAATCCACCACAGCCCATTTGCCTCTCCATTTGCAACTCCAACTTTCTGTTCCTCAACTCCCATTGGAGGAAGCCCAGGAAGACTCTCCCCATCCCCATCCCCACCCCCAACTGTAAAAAGAAGCAATGTTAAAGAAACAGCAATTCCTCTAAACAAACAAAGCCAAGCTGAGAAGGAGAAAATTTGGTCATATGCTGGGAATCTCAGTGGAAGAAGAATCTCTGGTGTCACTCCAGAAAGAGATTGAATGTTCTTGGTCCACCATAGAATATAAAGAAGAAACTGCTAGTTTTGGTGAGACCATACACTACTTACTGTACATTACTTAGCCAGTTGAATTGTAGAAGAGACAGTTTCTCAAGAGGAATTAGAGATAATTTTTGCAATACATTTCTCATATGCTCTTTTGTAATTTTAACCATCCTAGATTGAACTAGTACAGGTTAAAGAAGGTATTGGAGATTTAAGAGGATATGTGTTCAATCCATGCTAATCGCTCATCTAAGAAATAATTTTCTATAAATTACGTGAAGGGTCGAGCAGGTCTATCATCTAAGATCTAAGAATAGTCGAGATGATCGGACCCTCCCGGATATAAAAAAACAGTGATATATGCAACGTGTCCAAAAAAGTGAACTTGGTGACAGCTTTTTGAGAGTAAGGAACAGCACGAACCGATTGGCAGAGTAATGAAGAATATTTTAGGGATTAGAATGGCTTAAACTATTAGAATGGATGGCTTTAGAAGCAAGGTAGATAATCATAATTGTCCTCTTGTGAAGCTTTTGGAGTCTTCCTTAGAAATCATTGCTTCCCAATTGGTCATGGAGGGCCTTGGGGTGCATAAGGGTATGGGTTCAAATCCCATGATGGCCACCTACCTAGGAATT
>JBBMEF010000003.1:4965174-4988739 GCA_037832685.1 Sicyos baderoa
ACACTTATGAATGCTATAAATAAGTGTAGTTTCTCAATTGTAATGTACACACAATCAATAAAGACTTCTCACAATTTTCTTTCTACGTTCTTTTCTCTCATCTTTGGTTTATTTGTTATTATTTATAACACTTTATAAATTTTAAAAATATGTTTGTGGATCGAAACATTTTGTTCAATGATAAATTATCACGTCATTATTCCTAAATTCATAATAACATTAAATTAATTTTGAATCAATTACAAACTGAGATTGTTTCCATATCAATTTTGAACTAAAATGGGTCATTTAGAATTTGAATCAAATCAAATGAGACCCTAGTCTAAATAGTAAATACTAGCAGATTTTGAAATAAAGTTTATGGTCAAAAGTAGAATATTGAAAGTATAAGGATGAAAGTGAAATTAAGACTTTTTTATAGGTTATTTATTGAAGAGAGTTGTTGGTAGTGGCCACGAGTCTCTTCTTTAGGTTTTCAATTATTTTATCCTAAATCTTTTCCATTATAATTTTAAAATTCGTTATGATATTTTGAAGATTTGATAAAATAACGTCCTGAGATTATCTGTAACACCTACGAAAATATAATATTATCAATTTGGAGCATTAACATATCAACACGATGAGGTTTGTCTAATGGGTCAGTGTTTGGATTTGAGATCTTGTTCTTCACCGTCCCAAACAAACTTGAAGACCATCTTCCAAACAACGTTCAATAGCGGGACAAGAAAACTCAATGCACCAATCCTTACAACCAAACTCGAGCACGAACCCGATCCTCCGAGAATGGCTTAAGTACCACCCTGCTCGAAACTGAGGTAGATTGCCTCCCAGACCTGAGGATGATGCCTCTCAATTTCGAGGCAAAGCCTAAAAAGAAGAGAAAAACTTGTATGCTTGTCCATGGGTAGATAGTGCCTATCTTTTCTCTATGTGGCACTATTGGTGCCACACAATTTTCTTTACCTTTTTCTTTTAATATTATTTTATTTATATAATTTATCTTTGTGTGGCATCAATAAAGTCACATAAGTCAAAGGTAGGTACTACCTATCCATAAACAAGCATACAAGTTTTTCTCAAAAAAAAAAAAAAACTTAACCAAGCAAATCTCTCTAGAAGATTAGAGAGAGTGCAGTTTATGCTTTTGGTTAAGTAAGAATAAAAAAAAAAAAATGAGGCGTAACACAAGAACTTACCAAGTGGTTATCCAACTTAGAGCTACATTAGCCTAAGCGCGCTTAACTACAAAGTTCTAATGGGATTTGGCACCCTAATGTTGTTTATGATCACACCCGAGAAAACAATTTTTATTATGTCTAAAAGTTCAACAATTAAATAGATGCAAACCTAAATGTTCCTGATTTTAACCTATGATGTTGCACAATCACAACGACCTACCAAATAATCCAACAATGGGCTCGCAACCTAAGAAGTTCGAATCTCTTCCACCCCTATAGTGTTAATCAAGTAAAAAAAATTGGAATTCTTTACTTAGGTTGGACATCGAATGCCAAAAAGAGCATAGTTTCGATGCATCACATACGACCTAGGAACCAAGAGGTTACATTTAACTTCCAAATATGGTTGGATTAACAAAAAAAAAAAAAAATCCAATACTATGCCTTCATCCTCCTGCATCTTTCACATTCTACAAATATGAATTTCTTAGAGAAAAATCATACTTCTAATTAAATTAATCCAAGTGTCCAACAAAATCATAGAATCAAACTACTTGGAATGCTTCTCAACTGAACCTAGAGTTTACATGCAGTATCATACGAGTTTACAACATATGATAAAAAATACCATAAAGAATCGATGGAAACGCTTTGATAAACCAACAACAATTAAGAGACATTGAAACAATGAAACTTGAAAGACAGAATGTATTATTCATTGCACAGTGAAATAAATATTCAGGTTCTCACAGAAAAAACAATATCCAGATAAAGAATGGACCTAAATTGCAGCAAATACATGCACCAAGAAAATATGCAGAGCTAAACACAACGAAGTCTCGGCACCATGGTCATTGATAGGATGATTAAGATTAATCATTAACTAACTAAAAAGAATTAAAGACTAGATGTCTCATGATTCTAAACAAAAGCTTAACAACGAAAGAAACGAATATGTCGATAAAGGGATGCAAATCACAATCAATCGGTTATGGAGATGCGAACTACCTTGTTCGTTAAAGTAGTAACATGTTTGATAGATATTGCAAGGAATCACCTGCACAATCCCTCCTGTACAAGCAAAAAACCCAGTATGTTACATAGTTTGACATTGAAGAAATCCTGAAATTTCTGTTTGAGTTAAGCTCCTCCATCTGCAAGGAGAAAATGACTATTTTATGTGAAAAAAAAACTACAGATTGTCTCATATTCAGTTGCGCCAAACCAATTCAACAGATCAGAAACGAAGTGGTCGATACTGGTGGATTTGAGTAAAACAATCAACAGGATGGTCTGATCCTGCTGGAACATCAGGTCATCTACCCTCAGATTTCACCAGCTGAGAGAACACCCTACTCATGGAGACTCCAGAAAGATCATCCACGCCCGCAATGTCGTACCGTGTAGTAGAAGCACCTGTCTCGATATCATTGAAATTGTTAATTTGTGAAGAGAGCTCACCGATCATATTTGTACTGTTATCTTCCGGATCGACTTCAACAATGGCTTCTTGTAGTTGCAGCGCGTACTCCAAATTCCATAACACATCTCCCATAGATGGTCTGTCAACTCCATAATCAGCCAAGCATTTTTCAGCAGTTTCTCCAAACTTCCTTAGAGAAGTTGGTTTAATTTTTCCAACTAGATTAGAATCAATAATTTGGTCCAACTGCCCTCTCTTCTGCCATTTCATTGCCCATTCAGCTAGGTTTACCATTTCTCTAGAAAGGGTTGGGTCTATGACAGGTCTTGCACAAAGGACTTCAAACAAAACAACTCCAAAAGAATAAACATCTGATTTCTCAGTCAGTTGTTGCCTCCTGTAATATTCCGGATCAAGGTACCCAAAACTTCCTTTCACAGCTGTACTGACATGAGTTTGATCAAGTTCAGGTCCTGTCTTTGAAAGCCCAAAGTCAGCAACCTTCGCCATGAGATTTTCGTCGAGTAAAATGTTAGCAGACTTCACATCACGATGAATAACTGGTATGGCATAACCAGTATGGAGGTAATGAAGTCCTCTGGCGGCTCCGATGCAAGCCTCAAGTCTCTCCTTCCAGCTCAAACTAGGGAAATCAGAACCATATAGATGACTCTTTAGAGTCCCCTGTTCCATGTACTCATAAATCAGTATCATCTCATTCTTCTCATCACAGTACCCAATCAATGAAACAAGATGACGATGACGGAACTGTGATAGCATCTCGATTTCAGTTTGAAACTCTGCTAGTCCTTGTTGGGAACGCGGGTTACCTCTCTTCGCAGCAATTTTGGTGCCATCATTTAAAACCCCTTTGTATACTTTCCCGAACCCACCAATACCAATAACCCGGCTCTCATCAAAGTTATTTGTAGCCTCTTGAACAGTTGCAAAAGGTATGCGATACCCATAGTTGGAAGCAACACTCGTGTTTGTGCGATTTGAGTATTTACTTCCCATTGTGTGTGACATTCCTCCAGCAGTAGAAATCGAAATCCATGTTTTCGATGGAGCTTGATGTGTTCCCTTTCCTTTTCGTCTGTGCAGCATAAACAGAACGCCAATTAATATAGCTGCAACAAATGCCCCAACACTCACACCCACAATGACGCCAATGTGCTTATTTGAAGAAGATGAGTCTGGAAAACTAATTACAGAGCCTTCCCCACTGAGACTGCCAGCAGAATTGTTCATTTTCATGACTTCCAGACCATTTAGAATGGCATTTGGATACACATTAGCTAAGTTTGCAGGGCCAATACTCACAAGAAGAATGTCATTCTTGATCAATCCTGTAACAGAATCCATATAATATGGAGTACCTAGGGCATTACTAAGAGGAACGCTAAGATCAAAATCCCTATAAACCAGCCACGAGTCAATGTAAATATTGAAATAAAGTTGGTGTAGAGATTTGCTCACTATGTCACAAAAGTGAAACCGAACAAGGTACTGAAACTCGGGATCCACTTTAAACCGCCATGTCACATTGAAATTGCTGTTTGGATCATCCTTTGAGTTCATCTCTGCGAGGGTACCATAGACAACATTTGGAGCAATCTCGGGCGCTGCCCCGTCATCCCTGTATTTAACAGCTGGAATGTTAGAGAAATCCGTTGCAGCATTCTCGTTAACAAGAAAGCCTCCATCAGTAACCCAACTTCGCGTAAGAGGATCATCATCAGGAGCAACTTTTGGGCCACCCATATTAACCCTAGCAAGTGTCTCATATGCCAAAGTAGTCAGCCCTTGAAATTTACCAGATGGTTCTAACAAATTGGCTTCATCAGCAATCAAAATATCCGGAACAGAAACAATTTCAACAGCATTCACATAAGCAATGGAGCCATTAACAGGAGCAAAGATAACTTCAAGAGTATCTGATGTTACATCCACAGAGAATTCCTTAACCACAGGATTCTTCCCCACAACCAAATCTTTCAGCAGAACAAAACTTTGGGTTGAAACACTAAAATTTGCAGCCCTCATATCAAAGCCAGAAAACACAAATGGATAGAAATAGAGACGAATCCAGTGCCTTCCAGTCTTATGGATCGGAAACTTGAATTTCGACGTTCCGGTAAAGACTCGAGCCGTTTCGAACAGCATCGAATCGTTGGAAGAAGAGGCAGGAACTGAAGAGGTATTAGCCAAAATAACTTGTGGGGTAGAAAGTAAACTTGAGCCCAAATTATCAGCCATGAAAACACGACGACCCACAGAGACATTTGCAGGCGATCCACAGTCAATAAGGTAATTATCAACCGGATTAAACAAACAAGAAATGCAAGGCAGCAACGAAATAAACAAACCCCAAATCAGCAATCCAAATCTTCCGCCAAAATCCATCGCTAAGAAAAAAACCAGAAACAAAACCTAACACGAAACTGGGGTTTATATCAATAAAATGTCTATTCAATCAAAACCCATGAAAAGAACAGAGGAATTAACAGTTCCATAATCATCAAACAGGCAAACAGGGAAGCAAAGTACAACAGATCTCAAAACCCACCAACTGGGTCAAAGTTGAAGACAGCTTTAAAAGCATACAGAAACAGTTTCATTACATAAAATTAAGAGCAAAAACAAAAACCGAAAGAACGATGAAAGATCCCAGAGTCAAAAGGAAGGTAGAGACAGATGAAGCCAAGTTTTCAGACAGCTGACCTTGTCCTGGCAAAACTCAAAACAATTAAGTTCATGAAGGGATTGTAAGAAAGTGAAAAACTGAGGGATGGGGAAAAAAAGAGGTAAAATGAAGGTAGAAAAATGGAGGAAGGAGCTTGGGCTTTAATGGCGGAATTGAAAAGTGTGAGGAAGAAGAGCAAGTTTCAGAAGTTGGGTAAAATAGATTGGCATTTGGCAACAAGTTTAGCCGTCCATCACGAGGCTGTCTTAAAAAATTGAGTATTATTAAAGTGTTCATTAAATCAAATACTTAAATGGACTGTTATGGTCAATAATAGCCGGTCTCTATTGGCATTTTATACCACATATTAATCACAATGTTACAGATTCGAATTTTTCTCTCCATGAAATCTAATTCTAAAGGTTGGGTCAAGCGGATACTCTCTATGAAGAATGGCTTTTAAAAGTGTTGTTGATCCCTTAGGGGATTGGCATTCGACACCTTTATTGGACAATGTTGTCAATCTCTTAAGGAACCGGCTCGATCCGAATTAAAGAATGGATGATATTTCCATATTAATCGCTTACACCTTTGAAAACATAAACACTTCAAATACAATAGAAAGATATACACAAGCTTTTTAAATCGGGTTTCGACTGTGAACTTTAGACTATTTTAACTATTTCCTACATTTAAGAGAATAAAATACATCGAAAAATGATTGATTAAGGAAATCTTGCGTTGGAGAATGATCCTAACTCGAAAATAATATTCATAAATCTACAAAGTAAATCTTCATTAAATATATAATATAAAAAATAATAATAAAATTATGTAATTAATATGAACATTAAATCAACGTTACATTTGAAGAGCACTGTCTATATACAGATTAGAAAGAGAGGAAAGTAAGTCATTTTAAACATTCTAGTATACGAACTCGTTTATTCCTTATTGAAAAACTAACTTAAGCGTTAGAGTATTAATATTTCAACACAACCTTCTCTCTCAAATGGATGAAATCGATCGAGTGATCTTAGTTAGGGATGAGATTGTAGTGCTCTTAATTGTTCACGATAAAAGAATCATGATGTCTTAAAACCGTAACATCGAGCTACAAGTGTTCTCTTAGAACATGTTTGGCCCATGAAAAAAAGGTGGGAAGGAAGATAAAATTATTTTTTACATGTTTGGCCCATGGAGTTATAAGTCTTCAATAACTTCAACACTTCATTTTACATCACATCAAACATACATTTATTATCACTTTTCTTTATTTTTCTTCCCACCAAACATAAACTTACTCTCACTCATCTTCTCTTTCCATCTCATCTCAACTCATTCTAATTCATTCCTTTAAAGTCAAACATACTCTCGTGCCTTTCGTAGATATTCACATTTTCCTATTATATAATTCTATTTCATCCAAAATAAATATGAATTCATCTTTGAATCCAATTTTGGAGTCTAACATGAGTATGAACGAAATCTTAGTTTTTCTTATGGCCGAGTATGAATTCTCACCCTTTAATTTTGTTTCTAGTTCGACTTTTCATTTATGAGTGGTGACCAAAAAAAATGTTGAACCAATTGTCAAATTCTTATGCGATGTGTTTAGTTTTTGTTTGTTGACAAAGGTTGACGAATATGATATATTTATTTATTTATTTGTGGTTATTTTATAGAAAGAATATAATTCTTACATCTTACGAAATTATGGAAACAGGCTAATAGAATAAAATTCGAAATTAAGCATTCATATTTTTGTTAATTCGATTGAACCAGCTGTCCACGTCGATACCTAAAGTGATTCTTACGTCTTTGTATCAACTTTTCTAAGCTAAAGAGAAAGGGAATAGAAAGCTGTTTCAAATTTTCAACTCATTACCTAACTTTTCCAATTTAAAAATAATAATAATAAAATTACCTAATTTTCCCCTTTTTGGCAGCATATATAGTTTTTATTTTTTTTGAAATATTTATGATTGTTTGCTCTCACGAACCTCGATTAATGTCACATACGTACTGTCTAACCCTACAATATTTGGATGACAAGAAAACCGATAAGAATTTAATTTATAGGTGGATTGTCACCATGGATTGAACCTATCATATTATACGCTTCAAAATCCTCTTTAATCAGTTGAGCCACTCCATGATGATTGGTCACATATATAGTATACAAAACATTTTTTTGTTATAATATAAATTAAGGAATGAAACCAACAAAAACTCTTTCCTTCAAATAATATAAGAATCAAATATCGACTATTTAATTTATAAAGTATAACTTATGAACATTGACATAACCTATAATGGTCTCCAGGGGGTGGCACAGTGTATGACTACTTGGGCTTTGGAGGTATGCTCCCTTCAAGGTTTCAGGTTCGAGATTTACTAGTGACCGAGGGCAACGTCAAAAAAAAAAAAAAAAAACATAACCTATAATGTTACCATCTTTAGTTTTAACCTTTCACTCCCAAATATTTAAATAAAAAAGTATGGTTAGTATATTGTATAAAAAAAAAAAAGTATGGTTAGTAACGTTTTTTTTTTTTTTTGTTAGTTTTTATTTATTTATTTTATAAATACATCATTTATTTTCCGAGTTGTTTGTGTATTTATTTATTTCTGACAAAATCATCCATGGAGCGTTGAAATTAATAAATTATCATTCAATATAAGTTGGAGTAAGTTACCACTCACCCACCACCACTAGATTTCATTTTAATATTTTTAAAATATAGTCTCTTTATTGTATTAAAATATAAAGTAGTTTTTATTTCAAAAAAAAAAAAAAATAATAATACAAAAAAATATATATATATATAATGAGAACTTGAATAGTTTTAGGAGATATATATGAAGAATATTCGAGGTAACGATTTATAGTGAATGAATAGAGGTTGGATGTCTTATATCCTGTGACATTATTGATACGACTCGATAACTCCGTTATAGTGCATAAGTTTACTTTACTTTATTAGAATGCTCATATTCTAACTTGACCTTAATCCTAAGTGAACTATATACTCATGTTTGTAAAGGCAACACCAACCCAATATGCCTACCGTACCTCGTTGGGGTTGTCATAGCATGATAGTTGAGAAAGTAAATTTTTACAAAATAGAATTCATTTATTTTCATTTTAAGAGTGATGAAGGTGGGGAGTTTATAAATAATACCGTTAAACATGTTTTTGACTCAAAGAAAATTGCACATGAAAAGTCTTACCTTATTGAAACATCCATCTCTCATCGTAGTAAATCAAAGGTTCCAACCAAATTTTAGACATTTATTTACTCAACTGCAAATTATCGGTAGGTTACAACTCCTACTCTAAATTTTCAAACTCCCTTTAAGAAAGATGCCTAGCTTACTCCATTATGAGGACCTTATAGTTAGGGGTGTACAAGTTTCTTTTGGAGAATTAGGTAAAAATGCAATAGAAAATTTTTTCAAAATAAAATTTTGAACTACAACTATTTTTTATGAAAAAATTATTTATGTGTTTATATTTTGGACAAAACATTTCCTTCTTTTTTGTTAACTATACTTATATCTCTCTTATTTTAAGTAGGAACTATTTTGTAATCTTCTCTCAACAAGGTCATGAGTTCAAATTCATCCTCCCCCAATCGTAGTTAAGCTAAAAAAATTAGTTTTGATATTTATTTTTAATAATAAATTATTATATTATATCATCGATTTTTTTTTCAAGAACGTGGGAGTAAAAAAAGTGAAAATTTAGAAACTTTTTAGTTATTAGATTGAAAATTTAGCGATACATTAATATAGGCGTAACGGAGTTGAACCTTCGACATTTGAAGATATATTTTTTCAAATATATTGTTTACATTTACAAGCTCCTCTTACAAGTCACTACTATAATACTTATTTTTATATTTAAAGATGATTTTTTAATTAAATTTTGACCCCCCAAACTTTTAAGTTTGGATCCATCCCCGCATATTATATATATAGATGATATTGTGGTCACACGTAATGATACCCTATTTGTTTGATCAATTGAATGTTGTTTTTTATATGATTAATCTTCGAGCACTAAAATATTTCGTTGGCTTAGAGATTCGAACGAACCGATGGTATATACATGTTGTACATACCAAACGTGTTACAAATTTGCTTAGTAGGTTTGACCTTCCGTGTTCGACACTTATTTCGAAAAAAAAAAGATCGAAGAACTTTGTTGTACTTTGTTACATTGAGGATGATCACTCCGTTCGACAAATGGTTGGTGCTTTGTACTATGTTGAGCTTCACATGTCAAGACATCACGTTCGTAGTTAGCAAAGTCTCTCAACACATGAATGCACAAACTCAAAGGCATCATGAATCTTTGCTACAAAATGATTACTTACTAGTGTGTTGAGTTTCCAATCTTGTGCAATAGGGTTTTGTATGAGTGAAATACATTTTTGGTATCTAGAATTTGAATTTAGTTTCTTGTTAATCAGAGTTACCTAATGTTAAAAGGATTTTGAGAGAATTAAAAAGTGATGAGTTCAATTCACAATGACTACTTATCTAAAAAATTAATTTCCTATCAACTTATTTGACGTTCATATATTGTAAAGTCAAACGGTATGTTTCATGACAAGCAATACTTACTTAAGGGTGGATAAGTATTTCCAAAATATTTACTCACCTTTAGAATAATATGCTTTTATTTTTTTGCATTTCTCTCTTTATCAATCAAAGTTATTATTTTCTTTAAATAGAAATATGTGGTTCTAGGGGTGGAAATATATGTCTATCATTAAGTAAGTATTGCTCTTCCGTGACAATAGTCCAGGTGTGGACAAACCGTGAAAGAGTCGCATAATTTAATTTTGGTTCCTTGGTTAAAAAAACTAACCTTCTAGGGATGCTAAATGATTACAAGGGAGTGGACTGGTTAGGTCCACAAAATTATGTAAAATCTTTCGAGGAGAAAGAGAGAGAGAGAGAAAAAAAAAAAAAAAAGTAAGGGAGGGAAGAGCGAAAATTGTTGTAGTTTATTTTCGGGCATCGGGGTTTTGGTCTGCGATTCTTATTCCCTCTTTCTTCGTCTTCGACTAAATTAGGGCACACAAACACGATCTTTGTTTCTCAACCACACTTCTCTCCGATCTGCTATTCAGGTATCTCCGATTTCTCCGATCCAGATTCAATTCCATCTCCGATCTTCTCCTTCCTCTCTTCACTGTCCCCATTTTCTCCTCTTCACTCATCAATCCCCGGATTCATTCTAGGGTTTCGTTTCTTCTTCTACTCCCAACTTCTCGAAAAACACTGCAACATTTCTTGCCTTGATTTCATTTGTTTTTGTTTTCCTTTTTGGCTGTATTTACATCTGGAACTCTCCGTAGTTCTTTTACAGTTTCTGAACACGCAGTTTTTTCTTGTTTTAGTATATGTAGGCGGCAATATCATAGATTTGTTTATGGAAGATTCTTAAGATTTATTCATGTTGCCAATTCCATAGTACTTAAGGTTAAGCTCAAATTCCTCTCGCCAGGCAAAAAGATACTTGGTTTTTAAAATATGGCCTTGGAGTTGTGCTTGTTCTTTTGTGTCTACTAGGGAATGGTTATTTGTCTGAAACGTTTCTGTACTCCTCTGTTTACATGTTATGCAGGCTCTGCAGCTGTGCATTGGGTTTACTTTTGGCGTTTTTAGATTTTATTTTGTTGGGCTTACTCCTCCTTTTATTTTTCAGGCTGAAATTAGATTAGCAATAAAGGTTTTCAAACAGCTTTGCTATCTTCTGGCTCTCAGAAGACGAACATCAGTTTTGTTGACGAAGGAATGAAATTTGCCTGATTCGTTTTATGCCCAGTTCGTGCCATGTCGGGTTTACTTAATGTACTGTCAGCTATCTACATTTCTATATGTCTATGATTGCATTTGGATATTGCTTATCTGGTTCTGTGAAGTAGTCATTGCCCTTTCATGTATAGTTTGTTGGATTTTTTAGGAGAAATTATAATCCTTGGGGGTGTGCGGGTGTTTTGTTGTTCTGTTTTTCCTCTTACTAATTTACTTATAAATTTCACTTAGGATTTTAGTTGTAATTGGTTTAATATTTCCTAGTTTGCCTCCCGTTATGGGCTCTCTTTTTGTATGCCCTTGGAACTCTTTCAATTTTTTTTCCAACGAAAGCTTCTCAGTGTTGACCCATTTTGGCATAGTATTATCTGTTTATGTCTGATTTCGTTCCTTGTAGTAAATGATTTTTCATCTTGTTCGTTTTATGTTGATACACTATAATTCTACTGCAAAATTAAAACTGTACATGAAAACATGGTTTGTTTATTTGCCAAAGCTTTTGTTCTTTGCAGTCATCTCTTAATGGGTCAGCTTCAAATCTTCCAGATGGTACTGGACGATCTTTTGCTACCTCATTTTCTGGTCAGTCTGGTGCAGCCTCCCCTGTTTTTCATCACTCTGGTAAGTGCATGTTCCTTGACTGACTCTCCGCAGTTTTCTTTCAAATTTATGAAACATAGAGGCTCAATTTTCAGGAACTATTCAAGGGTTGCATAACATCCATGGAAGCTTCAATATTCAGAACATGTCAGGTGCATTAACTTCAAGAAACTCAACGATAAATAATGTTCCATCTGGTGGGGTGCAGCAACCTACTGGAACACTTTCCAGTGGGCGTTTTGCATCAAACAACCTTCCTGTTGCTCTCTCTCAGGTATTTTTCAATGGAAGGCTACTTATTCATAATCAATGTCATCTTATTGATTGAGATCCTTAGCATCAGTTTCTCGTAGTCTTTTCTGAGTCAAGTTTATGGCGCACAAAAAAAATTAGTTGTTGCACAGCTACAGATATTTTTATATGTGATCTCTCTGCCTAGGAAATAAAATTACACTCTTTATAATTATTTTTGAAAGACTTGTAATTATTATTTTAGAAGAAATTGACTAGAGCTTTGCTGATGAAAGAAATGTTGAGAGTTACATTACAAATAGGATATTGGATCATAATGTTTATGATTTGACTTGATATTGTATTTTTTAGCACAACATTTATATTTAAGTATGAAATGACACCTTTTCAAAAAAAAAACAACAACTATGAAATGACATCTTTTAAGAGATATAAAGGCAATGAAGATGTAACTCTTGAGTCTTTTCATTTACGAACCTTTGTAATTGTTTATGTTCTTCCACTCCATTTTGACTGTTTTCTTCTCTTCTTTAGTTGTCTCATGGAAGCTCTCATGGGCATTCAGGAGTTGCAAATAGAGGCAGTATAAATGTTGTAGGAAATCATGGATTTAGTAGCAGCACAAATACAGTTGGTGGTTCTATTCCTGGGATCCTGTCTAGTTCTGTTGGTATTGGTAATCGAAATTCTGTTCCAGGTTTGGGTGTATCTCCAATTTCAGGAAATGCAGGTCCTCGGATCACAAGTTCAATGGGAAATATGGTGAGTGGAGGCAACATAGGAAGAAGTATAACTGCTGGTGGGGGATTGTCATTACCTGGTCTTGCTTCCCGTCTTAACCTTGGTGGAAATAGTGGATCTGGAACTTTATCTGTACAAGGACAAAACCGTTTAATGAGTGGCGTTCTTCCACAAGGTACAATCCCTTGAATTTCTGTATAAATGCTTGTTTCATAGTAATATTATATCCTTTCTTTTGTACTACTTATGCCTTAAATTAAAAGCAGCATATTAGATGATAGCTTAGGAATGAATCACTTTTTGTTTGTTTGAAAGAGTGATGTGTGGCTTGTCACTTATGGAAGGTATTTACTCATTTTACTTTGGTCTCTAGTACTATTTTATTCAATGTTCTTATTATATGTTATTTAAATATTTTAAAAATACATATATTAGAAACTAAAGAAATCTATTGAACTATGCACAAAACGTTACTAAATTATGTTCGTTGAATTTGTTATTTGTGATCAAGTTTGGACTTTTTACTTGTCTAGTTATATTTTTATTATTAATATTTTATTTCTGATGCTTTACTGACCAAAGAAATGGAAATGCATTCTTATAGATATATAAGTGTTAATTGCTATTTTGTCGTAGATGACATTTCTTGCTTCAGGATCTCAACAGGTCCTTTCTATGTTGGGTAATTCTTACCCTAATGCTGGAGGCCCACTTTCCCAAAATCATGTGCAAAGTATGAATAGTTTGAGTTCTCTGGGGATTTTGAATGATGTGAACTCTGGTGACAATTCTCCTTTTGACATCAACGATTTCCCTCAGTTGAGTAGTCGTCCAAGTTCTGCCGGAGGGCCTCAAGGGCAATTAAGTTAGTAACCAGACATTGTTGATTTTTAATTTGTAATAAAAAATTTCAATTATTTTTTTTTCTCTGCACCAATTCTGACCATTAGGAATGTGATGTAAACATTTTAGGTTCGCTGAGAAAACAAGGCCTTGGTCCTATTGTCCAGCAAAACCAAGAGTTCAGCATTCAGAATGAAGATTTTCCAGCGTTACCTAGATTTAAAGGTGCAAATCCCTTCTTTGCTTCCAGTAGGATGCATTCATGTAACTCATAAGCCATACTTTGGTTTTTCCCTCTAACTCTAATCTTTTTAAATAATAACTACAATAACTTTGGAGACCTATTGCTTGTAAATATCCTAGTTGACCATGAGTTATAGCTGAAAAGATTAAGTAGAATTTAAGAATTTATCATCCAAGTAGGCAATTATTTAGCTCAATTGCTACTTCATGGTGGCCGTGGGTTCTGAATTGGTTTTCTCTTAGCGACTTGGATTATAAATTCTCTCACCATAATATACATTAACCTCTTTGCGTAATTTGGATCCAGAACACTTTCTTTTATTGATTATAGTTCTAGATCTTGTGCAGGTGGCAATGCTGATTATGGTATGGATATTCACCAGACAGAACAACATGAAAATTCTGTGCCTATGATGCAGTCTCAGCAGTTCTCTGTAGGCACTCTCTCTCTCTTCTGCCGACTATCTCAATCGGTTACAAGCTAGTAATCATTTCTAACGTTCCTTTTTTTGATCCTCAGATTGGAAGGTCTGCGGGATTTAACTTAGGGAGCACATATTCACATCGACCCCAGCAGCAACAGCATTCTCCAGCAGTTAGTAACAGCACGGTCTCCTTTTTGCCTTCAAATAATCAGGATCTTCTTCATTTACATGGCTCAGATCTGTTCCCATCTTCACATGCTACATCCTATCACCAGCAGGTGGGCAACTCTATTATTGTAAAGAATTTTTTCCCCTTGCACATTGAAGTTCTTACTTTGCAGACGTTAGGAACCAACCTGTGCTCTACTTTGATGTTTTCATTCTTGGCGTTTTTACGAACTGAAATGCAATGTCCGATCCTTTGAGGTCAATCATTCCCATGTTTTATATGAATTGAAAGGGTGGAAATGTTTTATAGATCAATTAGCACTAGCAGCCTACTTGTCTTAAATCTTCTCTTCAATGAAGTTTTTCAACATCAACACGTCTTTTAATTTTTTTATTTCTTCCTTTGATGAATTCACAACATGTCTTTGTTCTTATTCAGTCCAGTGGGCCTCCTGGTATTGGTTTAAGACCTCTGAGCTCACCGAGTTCAGCTTCAGGAATGGGATATGACCAACCTATCCAGCAATATCAGCAGCATCACGGTCAATCTCAATTCCGATTGCAACATATGTCTGGTGTTAGCCAGTCATTTAGGGATCAGGGCATGAAATCTATGCAGACAGCTCAATCTTCTCCTGATCCATTTGGTTTACTTGGTTTGTTAAGTGTAATAAGGCTGAGTGATCCTGATCTTGCATCCCTTGCGCTCGGAATCGATTTGACCACGTTAGGATTAAATTTGAATTCAGCAGAAAATCTTCATAAGACTTTTGGCTCCCCATGGTCTGATGAGCCTGCCAAGGGCGATCCAGATTTCAATGTACCTCAGTGTTATCTTATTAAACCACCACCTACATTACATGTGAGGTTCTTCACCTTTATAACCCCCCTCCTAGTCAACGTGAAACTTCTTACAGTTTCGTCTCAACTAATCATTTTCTTGGTGGCTGCAGCAAGGATACTTCTCAAAACTTACTCTGGAGACGCTGTTTTATATATTTTTCAGGTATTATTTAAATAAATTAGCGTTTTTGTTTTTAGAGAAAGAGGAGTAGGCACACCCTACTTAAAGCTTATGTGAAACCATGTTGTGCCACACATTTTTTCGAACAAATATGCACTTTTAAAAAAATTTAGTAACCATAGTCATAAGTATTAATAATATATAATATTGTATTAATTATACATAATACTGAAAGGGTCGATGACCTGATAGTTTCATTGTTTGGTGGAAATCTTGTTCAACACTACGACCACGGGTTCGATCTATAGAATCAGTATTTGACTCTCATTTATTTTTTAGACTAGTTGTACTCTCTTTGTAGGGTTTGTTCTCTCCCCTCCCCCAACTTGTACTAAAAAAAGATAATACATCATAGTATATTAATGAGTACTAATAATACAATATTGAAACATAGTAATGAGTCATGACTATGGATGCAAATATTTTAAAATTTGACTACATTTGTAATTATTTTGTTAGAATAGTTCATCCATTACAATTTCCCTAAAAAAAATTAGTTTTTTCTTCTTTTGTTTTAACTTCTCTTTTGTTATATATAAACTATGCGCTGTCTTATTCTGCAGCATGCCTAAAGATGAAGCTCAATTGTATGCTGCAAATGAACTGTAAGCTCTTATTACTTACTATTTAGTCAGTTATTTTCACCAAAGTCATAAAGAGTTGTAGATAGAAATTTCCCTATGACCTGTTACCAACCTTTTTTTCCCCTTTAAATAGTCATAACAGAGGGTGGTTTTATCACAAAGAACAAAGATTCTGGTTCATTCGAGTCTCTAACATGGAACCACTTGTGAAGACTAACACTTACGAGAGAGGATCGTATCTCTGTTTCGACCCCCAAACGTTCGAAACTGTCCGCAAGGTTCGTACTTGTCAATATTCTTCACTGAAATTACTTTCAAACAACTGTTAGTCCCATATTCTCATTTCTCATGTTATTACTTTCACTGGCTTCAGGATAATTTTGTCCTTCATTACGAGATGGTAGAAAAGAGACCAGCTCTACCGCAACATTAATTTTTATTTAAAAATAAAAAGTGTAAAGGTAATTTGTGGATTTTTCACATGTAAGCCTTAGTTCTGTTGTAGAATTAATGTTGTAATTTGATAATTGCAATCGATCATGTAAGCCCCCTTGTAATTGTAATGGTTTCGTCTCTGTTATTTTACAAGATCCACTAGCTTAGATTGAACTTGGTATTTGAATCTTTGGTTTATCGGTTTATTGCTTCTTTATTATATTAAAGTTAGCCTAGCTCAATCAGCATTTGTACTAATAACTGAAGCTCCTTAGTACTGGGCAGCTTCTTGTTTTTGGATGTATTATAAATGTTCGAACTAGTTTATATTCATCTCGATTGTCACTCGTCACTGCCAATCAACAACTATTTAGATGACCATCTCTCTCAAAATGCCTAAGGTTGAAAGTGGTTGCCAGACAACCTAAAATATATACTAAATAAAATTTTATGTTCACTATTAACTTCTAAGTACATGATAATGTTTTTTTTTTTTTTTTTGAGCAAGATGATATGGTTAATTTAACTATTATATCAAAGAAATTGGGTGAAAGAAACTCAACTTTAAAAACTTAATTATAACTTTTTATTCAATTTGATTAGATCTTAGAACTTTTTATTCAATTATAGGATGGATAACATAAGAGGAGTCAACCAAGATTAGTGCTCCAGCAACTAGGCAAGCCCCTCCCTAACTATCCCTTCCAAAGATTTATATTATCGATATATTTTTTTTGTTGGTACTTATACTTTAAATTTCATTTTATCAGCTAAAAGGAGGAGAGCTTCACTAGCATTATCTATGTCTTGGTAACGAAAGAGTTTATGGATTTGAATTATCTATTATTAGTTGGTTGAACTATATTCAAATACCAGGATTATAATTCTAAGTAAATCAAATGTATAAGCTTTGTTTGATAACCATTTGATTTTTTGTTTTTAATTTCTGAAATTTAAGCTTATTTGTGCTAAAATTTCCTACCAATGTGTTCCACATTTCTTATTACTTTTTCTAAAGAAAGTATGTGAATGCTAACTAAATTTCAAAAATAAAAACAAGCTTTTGGATGCTATTTTTTTTTTTGTTTTCAAATTTTGGTTTGGTTTCTACAAATATAGGTAAAATATATACATCCCCAAATAAGAAAAACATATGATAAAATAGTTATTGCAGACTTAAATTTTAAAAACTCAAAACTAAAAACAAAATGGCTATCAAACGAGGTTATAACTAATGAATTATACATATAGAGGAACTGTAAAATGGTATAAGGTTAATAAATCAGTGTCATGGTGTCAAATGTTCTAATGAACAAAACCTGCAATCTCTTCAAATACATTTTTCATCCTATCAGAGAAAACAAGAGAGGAAATGTATAAAAGATAATGTATATACAAAACTCCCTTTTTACAGAATCAAACCCTTTATATAAGTGGGTGAGAATTTCAATTAGTTGCACATTCAATGTGCAGTTGTAGAAGAACAAAATGGTACAATCATCTCCATAAAAAAAAATTACTTTTTTTTTTACCAAGTTAACCAGACAGGAAAAATTTTAGCTATTAAATTGCATACATTTTCTTGAATTCATTGTTAAGAACCTCAGAATCAGACATGACAGAAAGAGAACATGATTTGGATCTGCTCCCCATTGAAGATTTCCTTATGCTCCTCATATTTTTTGCTTCAATTCTATGTTTGATGACCCAGTAGCACATTGTCCCCAATGTCGTGGCCATTATGGTGGTTCCGATGAGCGTTACCCCGATCGCCAGCCACTTCTCCTGCGCTCCGACCACGACAAACGACAGCGCCAAGAAAGCGACAGAAACTAGTACACAAGCTAGCCACATTAGCTTGTTTATTATAGCCATCATTTGCTTCTTTGCCTGGCTTTCTATTACCACAACTGAAGTTTGAACTACCACCACTGCAAGAGATATGAAGAGGGCTATTGAATCAAAGATGAAAAATATTATAAACGGAGCTTGTGGCGCTATGTTCGCTTCCCCGAGCGTGTACCCTTCCGGTATGTCTTCGGGATCGTCCACATACTGTCCTGGGACTGTGAATATGGCTGCAAATGCCACTGTGGCTATAAGAACTGCAACCACGGTTGTGGAGTTTATGGCATTGTTTAGGCCTTCCGAGTGCATTTTGTTTAGGCGTTTCGCTATGCCTTGGACTCGTCTTCGGGTTTGTCGAGTGTGTTCTAGTTGGTAATGTACTTCGTGCTTTATGTCGCTTACAGTTTGCTTCAATTCCCTTGCTGGATTTTTCACTTCAGGTTTGAGTGCTTTGGCACACTGCACACCATGCTCTTTTAGAATCAGAGCTATGTTGGGGTTCCCGGTTTTCTCTGCCGTGTCGAGGGCGGTCTCTCCCGATCGGTTAACTGCCTTCGTGTTTGTTTCATTGTGCATAAGAATCATTTTAACAATCTGCACATAGTAAACCAAAAGTAATTCCCATAAGCTTTTTGAATCCTCATTTTACCCAAGGAAAGAATAGGATCATTTCCTAATACTTCTTTGAAGAACAGAAAAATTTGAACAAATTCTAGAAAAGTTTGTAAGCTGCATCATTTCTCTCTTGTGGGTTGAACTGTGAATGTTTGTTGAGATCCCTTTGGACTATTTTGCCCTACGATTACTTATTGAGGATCTTGCTACTAGGGAGCATTGCCTTCAAAACCTAGTTAAAATATATTATTGAATTTATGTTTTTGTATTGGACTTTTACATATTGGGTGAGTATTAACGTTTTATAAAACTGCACTATATAGCTAACACAACTTTACTCAACCACGTAAATCGTAACACAATTACCAATACACAATGTTAAAAACATGTATTCGTAATCGAAGTTCGACCCAGAAACTCTCCGAAAGGGCTCGAAAAGTATAGCAGAAAATAGTCAAGTGTATTTCGGCATTAAAATGAAAATAGGGTAATGTATTGAAATTACCTCATCTCTGCCCTTCCTTGCAGCTATATGCAAGGCAGTGTTGCCTTTATTGTCAACCATATTTATAGAGCTTGGATCCGCCTTGATCAGCTCCTCCACCACCTCAAGGCTCTGCCCTTTCGCCGCCATTTGCAGCGCGGTCTGCCCCTTCTTATCGGTTCTCGTCGCGACGATCGGCTCCTTCGTAAGAAGAGCTCGAACCACATCCAAATGTCCATTTCTAGCTGCAGAATGCAGAGCAGTTTTGCCATTGCTTCTAGCAATGGTAGCCAATCCAATACTGGCTTCCAATAGAAAGTTCACAATCTCGGTGTGGCCTTGCGCCGCCGCCGTGTGCAGCGCGGTCGTGTTCGATATGTCGACGGTCATCGACAATTCGGGATGAACCTCCATTAGAACTCTCAAAATCTCTGCAAAAAACAGAAATTTCAAATTAGGAACTGGTTTGGTTTAGGCGAATTTCCAATATAAGAAAAAGATTGATGAGAAATAAACAAATACCCAAATCACCCTGTTTTGTTGCAATGTGAAAAGCATCAAATCCATTTCTTGCTTTGATCTCAGCGTCGGCCAGATCGTAAAATTTCAACATTTCTCTCACCAAATCGACGTAGCCGTACTCGGCGGCGACGTATAAAGCCGTTTCGCCGGAGTGATTTTGCTTCGACAATAATTCGCTCAATTCGATCTCGTCGGTGTTTGTCAAAAGTTCCATCGCCGCCGTTAGATTTCCGGCACGCGCGGCGGAGTGCAACGGGGTGTCGTCCCTTTTCCCCGTCAATTGCTTCGTCATCTTCTTCCTCGGCAAGCTTTTCTCCGCCGCCTGCGGCGGCGCTCTGGCAGATTCCGACATCAAAATGGGCGATTTTTATTAATCTTTTCCAGTCCCAAATCACCAAATCTGACTTTTTTCTTCCTTTTCTGAAGAACCCAGATTGAAAAATCTCATTTTTCGTCCGTCCTTATTGTCGATTTCTCAATCGAACAAACCCGCAAAAAAAGACAAAATAAAAGGAAACCCCATCACCAATTTGGGATGAAAAAAAAAAAAAAAAAAAAAACTAATGATGAACTCAAATATTTATATATACAGAAAAAGACGAAAACTTTAGAGCCCCATTAATGGCGAAAGGAAGAAGACGAAGAAATAAAAAGGGGAAGTTGAAATATATATATATTGTGGGCCGAGGAAGAGGAAGACAGAGCACATGTAAAGCAACGAATGGAAAAAAACAACTTTTATAAACTTTTTTTTTTTTTTTTCCATTTTTAAAATGTGAATCAAAGAGAGTTTTTTAAGAACAAAATCGAAAAGAAAGGGCTTTTGAAAAAGGTTGTTATAATGAAGAAAAAGACAAAATCTGTGAGATTAAAAATTGCTGTAAAGAAATTTAAGCAGGGTGTTACAAAAAAACAGAATAAATAATCGAGAAAATAAAGAAAAAGGGTTTTTACAATAAATAGATCAAATTGATAAAAAATTTAGCAGCTATAGTCAAATTTGAAAAAATTTAGCAACTATAGTCAAATATACGATATAAAATAATACTTTTTATATTGAATAACTAATACATAATACAGTCTGATGAATATTATTTATACTATATATTTGACTATAGATACTAAATATTTTCAAATTTGCCTAGATCTATAATTATTTTGTAAAATTGAACTAAGTACAATTTTTCTTAAGAAAATAGGAACATAAGAATATAAAGTGTTAATATGGAGCATAAAGTTCATAGATGGAATTGAAATGGTGCATTACAGAAGGGTGCCGCAAGAAACTTAATTAGGTAAAAAAACAGATTTAATATAGACTTATGAATTAAAAGATTATGAATTTAAATTTTTGACTCACACCTAAAATACTAAGATAAATTCATGGATATGGTGGTTTTTTAATGATTAACATTTTAATGATTAACAAAACTTCCTATTTTCAAATAATCAAGACGTTTTACACGACTTGATTTGTCTTGTCTTGTGGACTTTTGCTTTTGAAATAGAAAAGGAGTTTTAATTTTCAAATATTTTTTACAACCAATATGAAAAATAACCATATGTTAAAAAAAAAAAAAAGAAGGAAAAACTCATAATAAGGTGTGATCTTGGACAATATTATTCTGTGTTTTCATCATTGCATTTAATTAAAATAGTTGATTGATGTTTGTTTATATTAATAAAGAAAACTTTTGATTTTTATTAACTACCACTTTTCTATTGGGAATAATATTGATCCATTTGTAAGGAGGATGTGGACTATGGCTAATTACAAAAAAAAAAAAAAAAAAAAAAAAACCGAGATGATGAAATGGTAGGTGGATCTCATTATCATGTAATAAAATATTAAATCAATAATTGAAAACTGCATATTTATTTATATGGAAGTTGAATTACATATTGTTATATTAGAAATGATGTTCCGACAATTTTGAATTAGTATGATATTATTAGAGTACGTTTTTATTTTATTTCTTAATTTCACTCAAAAATTTGCATCAATAAAAATAATTGTTTCTACTTATAAATTCATGATTTTTCATTTATCTAAACACACTTCCAACGTCTTATTTCTAAATTCTTGATCAAATTTACCTCTTTTTATATTACCTATCATGAAAATTAAGAAGTTAAAAAAACATGTAAGAATTAGAGACTTAAATCTCTTATCTCTTGATCAAATTTAGGATATTTTATAATTGGAAAAACTTAATTCTACTTGTTCAAGTCTGTCTAATTAGCTATTAAAGCACACCGCTTAATGAAAATATCAAGATATGAAATTATAAATGAAGGAAAAAAAAAACATTATTATTACTTTATTATTATTATTATTATTTTTTTAGATCAGCAAATATTCAAAATTTAGAATCATATGAGAAGAAAGTAAGCAAGGATAATGATGGGGTTTACACGTCAGTAAGTTGACAAACAAGATTATCAACCAACCCCTTCAATAGTCAATTCAATATCATTTTTTTTTTCATAAATAAATGTGTTTTTAGTTTTTTTTTTTTTTTGATCAAAAGTTGTTCTCCAATTTGATAATTAAATTGTATTATAATAACGGTATTTTATTACCTATTTCAAAGCTAATATCAGTTGTTTCATCCAATGAGGATGAGTTGAAAAACAATCGTGATTGATAAAAATGAATAAAATTCTCCTACATATGCAGGGGCCACAAAAATTCCACCAAATTTTAATTAACTCTCTTAATCAAATGAATTTTCGTGCCATTCAATGGTGTCACAACCCTAAAAAGTAGGACTCACCTACACATACATATTATTATTTCCCATCTAAAACAGTGTATTAATTCATTTGGCACGTAGAATCCGACACAAACAAATAAACACATGTAGGTTATATCCAATCTAACATAATACGAAAGAGAATATGATAAATTAATTCCAAGTTCCAACCAATCAAACGACCAAAACGAACATAATTGGTTTTCAGTCAATCTGTGCGAAAATATTTTGTCACATAAATATTATATATTAACTAATGTTTTGTCGCACATTTAACAAGTATGAGCCGTGATTATTGTTTGATATCTTATGCACAATATTAAAATAAATTAGGGAACCATGCCACTTTAGTTGAGAAATTAAGCACTCTTAGTCCTACCATAAGATTGTTGAATAAAAAGGAAAAATAAATTGATTTTTTTCACAATACCATCGTTTTAAATGTTAATATTATTGTTAGAAATTCCAAATAATAGGTTTGTTTACTGACAACTCTACACAAAAAAGGAAAACTATAGTTTGTGGTTGGCCACTCAATAAAACAAATTAAACTGTGCAAATTGAGGGGTTGCCAGCAAATGGGACCGAAAGTATTAAAAACTTCATAACTAAGCTTCAAAAAGAGAATCTGGCTGCCGAAATGAATGTCAATTATTTAAGCCCCGTTTGATAATTATTTGGTTTTTTATTTTTGGTTTTTGAAATTTAAGCTTATTCTCACACAATTTTCCTACAATGTATTCCACCATATCTATCATATATTCATCTTTCCTTAAGAAAGTAGGAGAACACTAACCAATTTTTAAAAACAAAAAAAAAGTAACTTCTAAGGCCCCGTTTGATAACTATTTGGTTTCTTGTTTTTGGTTTTTCAAATTTAAGCCTATTTTCTCTCAAATTTCT
>JBBMEF010000003.1:4995630-5022140 GCA_037832685.1 Sicyos baderoa
GAAATTTGAGAGAGAATAGGCTTAAATTTGAAAAACAAAAAACAAGAAACCAAATGGTTATCAAACGGGGCCTAAAAGTTTGTTTTTGTTTTTAAAAGTTCGTTAGTATTCTCTTACTTTCTTAAGGAAATATGAGTATATGGTAGGAATGGTGGATTATATTATAAGAAATTTGAGTAAGAATAAGCTTAAATTTTAAAAACAAAATAGTTATCAAACGAGGTCTTATATATCAAAGTTTTGCATGGATATGTTGTCTATTAAAAATACTATGGCCTAAGGATTAATAATTTGTTACAATTACACATATTTATATTTGTTACGATTCGGATGGCCGGAAAGGGGCAAAAAGAAAGTCACATGGGATGCTTTTTGTTTGTTTGTTTATGCCAATATTAATAATTAAGAGTATGTATTATTATCTCTTAAATAATTCAAAAGATTTAAGATTCTTTTTTTTCAATTTGCTCGCCATTTCTAAGGCGTGGCCTTCATAGTAGCTTCAATGTTACTAATTAAAAGGTTTATACGAAAGTCCATCTAATTCTCCGTAAATAATTAAGTTAAACCTTCTAGTACGAAAAAATAAAGTTCGTAGAACCAAAGATTAAGCTAATATTTGAAAGATAAATAAAAGGAACATTTAAAAGATAAAGATGCTGTAGACTTATGAAAATAAAATTTGATTCATATAAATTTCACTCTTCTATCCAATGAAAAACATGATGCGTTAATGTTTGAAGACAAATTTACACACGTGCTAGTATAAATTCTCTAAACTCTCGAACTTAAGTTTTTTTTTTAGTACTCAAACTTAAGTTTAATTAGTCTAAAATTTGGAGAAAAAAAAATTAAACACATGATAGACACAGAATTCTGAATGTAATACAACCCTCAACTTTGAATTTCGTATGCAATGGATTCATGAAATTTAAAAATTAGCACCTTTTTTTTACATAAAATTATTAACTCATCTATTAGGCTTGAAAGTTGAGAAACTCAAAGACTAATTAAAATTTAGAACTACTAGCCACGCAAAAATATTAAACCCAAAATTGAGAGGTCTGAACTAATAATTGAACCAAGAATTTACAGTCATTAAATATCATATGAACTAATAGAAATAGATATTATATAAAAGCAAGTTGATGGGTTCTAAACAATCGTGATATAGTCTAATAGTCGAGAATGGTCTTAAAATATTAAAAATGATGAATTCAATTCATAATGGTCACATATTTAAAAATTAATTTCCTACCTATTTCATCAACATTTCAACGTTATAAAAAAAAATCCATCAGTGCGTTATACGCGTAATGTAGAAGGAATCTTTTTAAAAGGGGGCAACAAGCCGCACGTGCGGTAAGCTCGTTTGTTCTTCGTATTTGACCCAATTCGGCTTCACAAGAAGATGAGTGCCTCATCCATGTGGGGCCCTCTACGGTCATGGATAAATAGGAATATTATAATGTTTTCTTTTTTTTTAAATTCTGGTAATGGGTTGTTGACCGTGGACTTGGCCAATAAATGTTGCTTTTGATTTACAACTAATTGTCTAAGCTCAGTGCGAAACCAAAACCGTCACTTTCCGAACTTCAAACAGTGTAATATTTTCATAGTGGATGATTGCTCGATCAATCATTTTATCAACACACAAAGCTAAACAAATGCTGCTATTTCCTCTTTCCCTCTCCAAGACTTAAATTCCTATGAATGGGGGATATTTACCATAGGATTGGATGAAATTATTGTCACTCGGCTCTAGAAATAGTCTTGAGTTGACTTGAGTGATGATGAACAAGGCTCGGAGGATGGTCAAATGTTTTCATTTTTCTTATGACAAAAACTTAATCTATCAGCAGCCACCTGGTTTCACAATCCCTTAAAATAAGCTCAACATGTTATGACTACGGTACTCCCAGCGCAATATATTCGTTTTCTTTCCGATTTTATATCGGTGGTATTCAAGTCATCTTTTGAAACAACTAGGATTTAGTTAGAATTGGTAGGAAATTAATTCTTAGACACGTGGGTACCATTGGCTTTAAATTTGTTTTCTCTTAATCTTAAGTATTTTTTACCATTAGACCAATTTATAAAGGTTTCAACACAACAATATCAAACTCATTGAGCAACGTTGTTCAAAATGCGTGAAATCTCTTTATAAAAAGCGTGAAATTGAAGCTGACTAATAATGCAATAAAATGAGAAAGAAAAACCATGAACGCAAAACGGTTACCTCCCTCCCATCAGTAAGGAGTTCATCCTCCTACTTTTATATCCAATGATATCTAGGTTTTTATGAAATATAAATGTAAATATTTTTTTTAAAATAAGGGTAACCACGCCCATCCCTAGGCCAAGTACCGGAGACATCGAAGAAGTAATATCACATGTGAGTCTCGAACCTGAGTCCTTGAAGGGAGCATACCTTCAAAGCCCAAGTCTTCAACTGCTCTGCCGCCCTTGGGGACTATAAATGTAAATATGATATGTTAGGAAAAGGAAGATTCTTATTGATGATAAATATTCCACCAATATTTTTTTATTTTTCTCAAAGATCAAGGCATAAGTCAAAACAAGGTAGTTATATATACCAGAAAATAATATTGGGATATGAGGCGTACCTTTTGTGCTTGGGTAAATCTTTATTGCTTTACTGCAAGCACCAAAACGAGCTAATAAAGGTCCATTAGTAAAGTCAAACCCTGCAGTACAACATTTTTTTGAAACAAAGGTAATCACGCCCATTCCTAAGTCAGGCACCGAAGACATTAAAGGAGTAATGACACATGTGAGTCTCGAACCTGGGATCTTGAAGGGAGCATACCTTCAAAGCCCAAGTCTTCAACCCTACAGCACAACATTATCATACTTCCCTCTAAATGAAGCTATAAAGTGCCAAGAAACCTCAAGATGAGATCACCTTAGGACCCCCAAGGAGTCCTTTGTTAATGTACAGAAATCATATGAAAAGGAACTAGAGTAACTTGAAAGTCTATTGGGATAGAGACCCAAGATTAGTTCATAATTTAATCTGTCTTTATTAAACACAGCATCTATTTAGGGAAAGCTAATTTTATTAGACAGATGAGGTTTAGTTGCTTTTCAAGTCTGTAAATTATGTCATACTAAGTCTGGATGGTTACTTCTGGAAACTTCTGAAATAAGATCTCTGAATGCCCTGAAACTTGGCTTTAACTGCTTTTCAACATGGGTAGATTCCCCGAGATATGAAAAGGCTGAGAACATGATTTGTCCTTGGCAGCTTGTAACATCAACTTGTAGAGAAAAAATCCGCCATGATGGCAGCCTGGCATTCTGGACGTCATGTTCTCTATATCAATCTGAAACAAGTGAACTCATAAATCTGGAAGTCTTAATAAATAAATATGTAATTAACGTTTGATTGTGTTCATAAATCTAGGTCCTTTGTTTTATAACCCTAGCCAAAGGCTCAAAAGTTGATGATACATTATGCAAAATCCAGTTGCTATAATGTGAAGAGAGATTTGTCAAGGTTCCTACATCATTCTGATCAGGGAAAAGCATCAATCTATGCAGGTAAATTTCAACAAGAACGATTGAATTGTATTTCTGTTCTAGCTCAGTTCTTAATCCTAGAGACAATAAATGGTGCACCAAACAAAATTTTGTTTCCCTTATTGTGGTGAAACTATTGCAAATCCAACAACTAGCTTTGCAATCTTTTACTAGATTTGGCACGGCGATTAAACCATATTCTTCACAGTTGCATCACTTGTGAATTCACCCATGGCCTTTTTAGGGTGAACAAGGGAGTCGTAAGCCTTAAGTGATGTGGTAGTTTTTACTTTTAAGATCTACTCCGTTAGTTCGAGAGGATTCAGAACTATGGTGGGAGAAGGCAAACAACTAATATAACCATCGGTGGTTGGACACGTTGTCGTTGTTCACCATGTATAAAGTTACATAACCTCTGTTCATTGAAACATATTCTGATGGACGGATCTTTCAGGAAGGACCTTGGCATGTATCATCGTTGGACAGAATAGAATCAACTAATTAATGTGGGGCGATTTCAAGCAGCTCTCATGTGTCCACCAAAGCTGCTAACTTTCAATTTCAATACACAACATGTCTCCCTAATTTGTCATCATTTCACTTATATCCAACATCAACCAATTCTTGCTAGAACGTTAACCATTTTAAATGATCTTTGGGACAATCAACTTGAGCTCAACCACTGATGAAATCTTTAATGGAAAAATATTGAAGGCGAGTGGATATTTTAGCTCGGGACCGGGGTTTAATTAAACTACAACCATATAGACAAAGAGCATATCAGCTAGGTGATGTGTAAAGTTGGTATCAAGATATTATGGTTCTTTTACAGTTTTGGAAGGGTCAGAAAGGTAGCCTTCAAACTTGACCGACTTACAACAGCGGGAAACCATTGCACCTTCCATGTTTCACAGCTGATTACTCGGCAAGGGCACCAACTTGTACCCAACGCCATAATTCAGATAAAATTGGGGGGTGGGTGGTTTGAAACTAAGAGGTTATCGGTAACTCACCTAGCTCTATCATAATTCAGATGCATCTTGAGGTTCACGGTTATGCTGATAGAAAAAGATATTTTAATACTAACCAATGAAACTGTATAAAGTTGAGTGGACTCGTAGCCATCTTGTGCACTCGTGTACAATTTCTGAATTTCCAGAGACTCCAGACTGCACTTCATGAAGAAAAATGCAGCTGGTCTAACATTTAATTCTCTGCGGGACATACCAATAAAAACTGGGCTGCTCTGCATAAGTTATAAGAAGAGCATATTACAATAAAATTACTTTGAAAAGCAATTAATTGACCTGCGCAATCACAACAGATAGCTCCCACTTGAGCTCTATGAAAAGAATAAAAAAAAAAAAAAAAAAAAAAAAAAAAAAAAAAAAAACCCCCTAAACAAAACACATCCCCAAAACTTTTAATTAAACCGGTAACATGAGTTAAGAAAACGGATTGAACCCAGCAGTAATTGGCTTGTATCCCCAACCTAGAGGTCGTAGGTTGGAATCCCCCATTCCCCAAATATTGTTGTTGTACTAAAAAAAAACTTGTAATTGAATCGGTAACCTGAGTTGAGAAAGAGACAAAAATTTGGAACACTAGGCTAATAAAAACCAAGAAAGTGACGGGACTTGTAACTATATAATTACCATCCCACAGTTAAATTGATGAAATCACCTACTACCAGATTTCCTTACAAAATACTTAATTTCATCAAAATGTAAAACCAAAAAGGAGGGTACGTGGATAACTTAAAGGGTAGAAGACACCAAGCACCCTACTATTATCAGAGAGACAAAGGATTAACATACAAGGGATTCTGGCGGTACTCCAATTTCTTCCACAACTTCACGGATAATGCTGTCAAACATCTCCAGCGAAAGCTTTCCAGTATTGGTATTGGAATCTGCAAAACCCTTCACATGGTCATGGGATTCTATTCCAAGCTCTTGAGGCTGCAGATATTGGACATTTTGTTATTGCAAAGCATAAGTGCAGGTACTGCAAAGATTTTCAAGGAGGCACAAAAACAAAAACAAAATGAGCAAACAACAAAGATTTCGTGCATACATATGTAGTACTGATTTGACTATTTGAAATTTTTGTGTATATGCTTAAACAAAAGATAATGAAGCCCAATGATAAGGGCTTGAGGATAACGGCCACATTCGGAACTCAGCACTATAAACAAGCTAAGAGATTACCCTTGAAAATTATAAACATGATGGTAAAGCACTGATATTGCATAGGTATACCTCTGGATGACCTCCTGGAAATACAAAGTGACCTGGAAATTCACCTACATTATTACTCCTTTGCAACAAAACTATTTTTCCATCTGATGTCTCCACAATAGCACCATTACCCAGAGGACTAGAGGTGTGCCGACATTGGATCGAGTCGTCTGCAGGAAAGCAATTCTGACAATTTCAATGGGTTTGCGAATTAACTTCCAGTGGATATGCTTATGCATAGTCAATCATTTAGTTTCTAGATCAATTATTCCAAGCTATGAATAAGGTTATAAGCAACAGTAATTTTCATACTAGCATAAATTGTTTGCAAGAACTTAGCAGTGTGTATCAAATTCTAAAATCATGAGAGTTACCTTCTTCTGTAACAAGGAAATTTTCCCACAATGGACTTAAGTTTGTTCCCACAAAAGTCCTAATAAGTAATAAAAGGAATATGAGAGAAAATCGTTGGTAGGTGACTTGAATAATCACAACTTTCTAATTGATATCATGCCTTTATCTACTACCCACCATTAGAAAATAAATTCAGATATTTGCTTGACTGATAGTCTGATATAATTGCAAATAAATTTGCCGATAATTAAATTGGTCTTCTAATTGTTGAAACTAACATAGTTATCAACCGTAAAAGGAACTAAATCACTTGAGAAAAATACTTCAATAACAGTAGGAAAAATATATTCTTGAAGGTGGAGACTAGGTCTCAAACAAGGAAAAGAAGAAATCAAGAAAGAAAGAAGCCTTCCTTTTCTAGATAAAAGTATGGCGTGAGTTCAACTACCAATATGTTAACAATTGGAAGGTTTTCAAAGGGGTGTCACCGTTCATTACATTATAACAACTTCAGGGGTACTTATCAGAAAAAAACATTGTTAACATTGTTGAGATACCTTTAAACTATGATGCTCCATGATTATTTATTTGGGGTTTCGCTATTCGATCAGCGAGCAGGGATCTTACAACTTCAGGGGTACTTATCAAAAAAAAACATTGTTGAGATGTCTTTGAACTATGATGTCCCACAATTACTTAGTCGGTGGACTCGCTGCCCGGTCAACGAGCAGCGATTATGTATTTATATTGTATTTTTAGGTGTTTTGGGTCATATGTTGTGATAGAATTTTATGAGGGTGCACTATATAAACTCTCTTAAAACCTTAGCCCATGTTTGATCGACATTTTGTATTTTATATCTCCAATTAATGAAGTTGTTCTCTCGTCTACCCGTAGACGTAGTTAACACATTGTTAGTAAACCACATAAATCATTGTCTTTTGTCTCTCCTTCTTTACTGTTTTTCTTTGATTGTTGTTCCGAGATTTCATAACAAACATACAAATATGAAAGATAAAGGTACGGCCGTACAAAATGAAATGCTAGAAGTCCCAACAAATTTCAATATATTAATCTTCATCAAATCCTTCAAAATTTGTGAATATATAAATGTAATAGAGATGGAGAAAGACCTATAATCTGTCAAACCTAAGTGGAGGCATACATGAAAATCTTCATTTGAACTTCCTCCGTCACTTTGTAATGTTAATCCTCCATACTGAAAGTCATAGGGAAAGAGAATACAAAGAAGAAGAATGTGAAATGAATCTGAAACCAAACTTATGGAAGAACAAATCAAACAAGGTAACCACAAAGGGAATAATGCAGAAGATAAGGCTTAATGATTAGAAAACACACGTACTCTGAACTTTTTGCCATTGAACAACGACGAATTTGCCTGAAGCCGTTGGTTCCAAATCTACGAGCAAAATGAAATTTGTAAAGCTAGAGCATAGGAAGATTCATAATAACAAACGAAGAATCGCAAGAAATCGTGCGTCTCACCTGGGAAATGGAGTCCTCCAAGGAGGAATCGGGATGCGGAATCCGATCGTAGCTATGGCTGAATGCTACAGAAAGCTGTGGATCGGAGATCGCAATGGATTGAATCATGAATGTGGATATGGATCCGAAACATAGAATGCGTGGATTTGGCGAAAGAGAAGGGAATGTAGAAAACCTGCGATTGAGGAAGACCAGAGGGACATGCGATCAGAATCTTGAACGAGGAGCATGGTTCAACCAGTAATGGCTTCTCCATCACTGCTCGATGATATTCTTCAATGGAAGAGAAACAGTGTCATTCGATGTTACCCCTAAACGGAGACTTGGCCCGCCGGCGCGCAATGGTGGCGTCATTCTTTTGCCAATCCCTAATCATGGTATTAAACTTGATTACCACAAAATAAACAAATTACTGGCCACTAACATATCCTCCATCGTGTTATTAAATTCTAAAATAAAAGATTTGAACGTTAAAATTCAAATGTGACTACCATTGAATTAATTGGCGATCCAACATATGAGTCTTCCTACATTTCTTCAAAACAAATTAATTATAACAAAAAATCGATCAAAATAAAGATAGGTAGGTGATTATAAGTGTTCATACATTTTTTTAAAACAAACTCATCAACCAAAAACTTGTTGATTAAATCGATGAGTTTTCAAGTATAAACTCATTTAATAATTAGACACTTAAAAAAAATATTATAAACTCATAACCAACAAATTAAAATTTCCATACATCATCTCATTAGATAACTAGATTAAACACTTTTGTTTATGTACTATTAATATTTTTAATCAACACATTTACTTAAATTTAAATATAGTTTCAAAAATAATTTAGTATTACCGACTTTTAAAGTTAATTCTCATTCAAAATTGGTATGATAAATAATAAATATGATTTTTAATAAATAAAAAAATTAAATAAATTAATCGATTTAACCGGCCAGTCGGTACTAGGTTTTTTTATTACATTTTAACGCAAACCGACAACTGAACTCTCCTATAATTGTTAATTTAATAATGTAAAAAATGATAAATTATTAAGTGATTAGGAATAGGCCGATTTTAAAGCCTTTTAAGTATGGTCCTTTCAAGAAGTAATTGGGCTTGTCTTTAAAATGGGCCTAGCAAAAGAGCGTGGAGGCCTTCTAACTTATTCATTTAAAAAGGTTGAGAAAAAACACCAAAACATCCGACCACAGTGGGAGTCGAACCCACGACCTTTTGATCCGAAGTCAAACGCGCTAATCCACTGCGCTATGCGGTCATTGTTGTTGACTTCTCAAAAATTAATTATTAATATAATACAAAATAAGTTATATGTATTTCAGATTAAATATTGAAGACGGAAAGTAAATATTGGACTATATAAAAAAGGAAATGTTGACATTATTCATGGCACCCCTTGATTTCAGGATCTGGAAACTTTACTTTTCAAATATTTATGTTATTACAAAACAAAAAAAAAGACTTCCTTTTTCAAAACAAAACAGATTATAAAAATATTAAGTAAGAATGAAAAACAAGAAGCAAGAACTAAGAAACAAGAAACAAGAGTGTTACCAAACGGGCCTTAAGCTTTTGTTTAGATTAAGATTAGTTGTTTTGAAAGAAAAGAAAAAGAAAATCAGTTATTAAAAAAAAAGATTAAGATTAGCTGTGAAAAAAAGTGATTAATTTGTCAAAAAGAGAAAGAGAAGAGATTAGTGGATTTTTTAATATTTTAATTTTTTGACCCGTTTATTTGTCTCATTAACTTGTCACCCATGCTCCTCTAAATGAATTGGACCAAAACTTTCCTCATTTTTTGGTTTACTTGCTTTGTCCACATTTAACATCTTAATGACACGTATTAATTAAGATTATAATCTTATTAACTTCCAAATGTTACACAAATAATGATGGTATACATATTATTTGTTGTTTAACCTACTTCACCCACCTAAATAATTTAGCTAACAATTGTAAATTGATATGAATATTTGTTATTTGAAATCTAGAGCATTCCATTAATTTTGACATGCCAAAACGCTTTATCCAGCTACTTTATTGGTCGGAGAATTGTGCCGCTTGGAACTTTCTCATAATATTGTATTTTGAACCCAATTTAAAAGTTAATATGTATAGCTAAATTACAAAAATATGCGGTATATTTCAAAATTATAAGTTTAACAGATAAACTTAATTTTGTATAAAAAAGGTGGGTAATATGATAATTCAATTTAACATCATTGTCTGAAAATCAGTATTCGTCTTTTACTTATTTGAGAGAAAAAATTCTTAAACTATCAATTTTGTTATGTGGTTTTTTTTAATTGATTTTGAAAAGAGTTTTCTTTTCGTCTTTCGAATTTAATATGTGTGGATGGAAGTTTTGAATATGTATTATTATTTTATTATTATTATTATTATTATTATTATTATTATTATTATTATTATTAGGTTTTTCATGATAGAACTAGAATTCTACTTTAAAAAGAATTGATCTATCTTTAAATAAAAAACAAAACAAAGTCGATTATAAAAATATTAACAACCAAACATAATTATTCAAGAGGGATAAATTAAGTAAAACAAGTCAAAATAATATTGACTTAAATTTGACGTATGTGACGGTTAATATTGGCTATAAGCGAATTTCTTATTCATTTTCCCAAAATTTAGGTTTTAATGTCCACGCTTGGGATTTGAAAACAATACCCATTAAACAATTGAAATTATTAAATATCAAAAAATGCATTTTGTGACATAAAATAAGACCATATAATAAACACGACTCGATGTTCTTCATGTTAGTAGGAGTGGTAGTAATCATTTCATATCAAAATGGAATCAACTTTTATTTTCAACAAACCCACACCCAACAAGAAAATTAAAAGAACATAAATCACATAGCTTCAAGACATGCAATTTTCTGTCCAAGTCGAATGGTTGCGAAATTGTTCGAATCTCTCGATTCCAAAGGATATTTGCTTGAGATTTTTTTTATTGTATTTATAAAATATATAGCCTAGCTACTCCATTTCGTTACCAATTGATTGTGAGGTGAAATCAAATCAAACTCAAACCGATATTTCATCTATAAATTCAGATCCAATTCAAATGGCTAATTCTTATCAAATAATTCAATCCACAAAATTGAATCTAAACCAAAATGATTTTTTTGAAGTAGAACTATCTCCGACATATTAGAAATTTGACTCTTACATTATCTCACTTTTTTTTTTATTACACTACAATAATTGAGAATGGAATATTCAAATTCAAGACTTATTTTTTAATACATGTTGAAGGATGGGATTACAAATATATAATCGAATCTGTAACAATCAGATAGAAATAAATTAATACAAAACCAGATAATCAATCGCGTGACATTGGTAATGAGACTACACTCATACCACTCAACAATTACACTTATTATAAATTTGAGTAATTGAGAAATTCCCATCATACAACCACTTGTTAGTGTTGTTCTATTAAAAAAAAATATATGTAATTATTTACATTTCTTTCTCATGGGTCCCTCCTTTCTTCTTCCTCCTTTTCTCTCTTTGCTTAAAAGCAATACTTTTACTCTCACAATTCATACCAACACATTGAGCTCCTCTCTGACACACTCTTCTTTCTTTCAACCCACAAGATGAAAAGATTTGACTTTTTCTGCAAGTCCAGAGCCTCCACGGCGGTTCGTTCAAGTTTCGGCCGCCCTCCGGTGGCCGGAGATGCCAATTACGGCGATCGGAGAAAAGGGCAACTTCATTTCGAGAAGCACAGAAAGAGTACAAGCTGTTCCTCTGTGAATCGAAAGGATCATATCGATTTACGAAGAAAAAGCTGTGCGGATGTTGATGATCTGAAGAGCTCTGTTTCCGGTTCCTCTGGTCGGTATCTGTTGGGCGATTCGCCGTTCATTGACTGGCTTCCGCCGGACGCCGGCGAGGATTTTCCGGCGCGGGCGCCGGAAGAGAGGAAGGCGATGAACCTTGGTTCCAAGAAAGGTTCTTCGTTGAAACGTTCGTTGACTGTTCATGAATATCGTGGCCTGAAATCTCCTTGCTCTGTTCTTGAATCCCCTGTTTTGAAGACTTCTTCTTTAGCTCATTCTCGTGATCAGGTTTCTTTTCTCGAACAATAATTTTTTTTATCGTCTCTTTTGTGTTTATTGCAATAAATTGCAGATTGAAAAATAGATTATTTCACTCGATTTTGTCTAAGACTAGAAGATTTATATGAAAGTGTCAAAAAAAAAATTAGAAAAATTTGAAGAGACAACATGAGGAAATGTTAAAGAAATTTCATCGAAAAGAGCGCTTCCATACTATCTAATAATGTTAATATAATTAAATTTATTGTCTTTAGAAACAGCATAACATTTATAAGATGACTCACGTATATTATCTAATATAGTATCAAAGAGTATATAAAATTGGAATATTTATATGTTTAAAAGTTACTATTTTGAAAAAATGAATTGAAGATATCATATTAAAAATGCGAAGATAACTTACCATACTAACCGTATGCATGAACTACTCATCTTCAAGTCAATTAATTTTGAGATGTAGGGCACGTTTATGTAATGTATATATCTATTAATTTTCAAAGCCTCAAGTGATGAAACATTGTAACATTGAGAACATTGATATAATTATATTAATTTACTCAAAGTTTTTTGGTTGATCCATTTAAGAAGGATGATAAGTTTGTTGAAATATGAACAAAAAGTGGAGATTGCAAAGCTTTCTCACAAGGGATTGTGTTAGAATTCAAAAGGGCTGACCTTTTTGGTGTTGATGTTCTTTTGTTGCTTCTAGGTGGTGGTTCTCAAAGTTTCACTGAACTGCAAAGGCTGTGAAAAGAAGGTGAAAAAGCATATCTCCAAGATGGAAGGTAAAACAATAAATTTCTTTTCTTTTCTTTTTTTTAAATGAAAATCATAAAAATTATGAATTTACCAAGAGAATTTTGAAGAAAAGAATGTTGATGATGATGATGATGCAGGAGTGACATCATATAGTGTGGATTTCACAACAAAAAAAGTGACCATAATTGGAGATGTGAGCCCTTTTGATGTGTTGGCCAGTGTCTCAAAAGTGAAGCATGCTCAGCTCTGGCCTTCACCAAATGTTTCTTCTTCATCATCTTCTTCCTCTTCGTCGCCATCAACTTTTTGATCAATTTTGCCTTGAAAATCCCATCTTTAGTTCATTTATGTCTTTTTTTTTTTCTTTTTTTTTTTTTTCTTTTCTTTTTTGTGATGAAGTTTCAAGTTGTATTACTACATTTGCAATTTGCCTGTTTAGTTGCTGTTTATGGGTTAAATCTCTGGCTAAATTTAACGTTGAGGGAAGATGTCATTCAATGTGTTTACTTAATGTAAGTATGCACTATGCAGATATTGAAATATAGTTTTTTGAAATTACTTTTATAACTATTTAATTTTTGTTTTTGAAAATTGTGCAAAAGAGCAAATAACTTTGATAAACATTTTGGTTTTTTAAAATTAAGTCTATTTCTTTACTATTAGTTTTATCTTTAATTTTCAAATATTTAAATATATAGATAAAAGGTAGATAACAAAAGCAAAAACTTGTTTCAAAAAAAAAAAAAAAAAACAAAACAAAAGCAAAAACTTAGGTATAAAAATAATATTTATAAATTTAAGGAAAAATTACTTGATCCAATTTCTATGTTTTAAAATGGACACTTTTAATTTAGTTATGTTTTTTTAATTTGCTTTTATATTTTAGAGCTTTTTGCATTTATAGACCATTATAGAAAACTAATTGCAAAAATATCATATTCGATAACTAATTACAAATCTAGATTTCATTTTAACATTTTAAAATAAGCAAAAATAGAAAGTTACACATTTGCCCCTATAGGTGGTAGGGTCCATTTTATGGAAAGTTCAAAATCGTCCATGTTCTTCTTTCATTTGCCGAGATTTGTGGGAAAACGATTAAGGGAAGTTTTTTTGTCTTCGTCTTCTTGAATCTTGTAGGCAGGATTTTCAAATTTTCTATATCATTATTAATACCCTCCGTTAAAACACTCTCCTTTTTTAAATGTCAACTATTTTAATTGCAAATTTATCTCTTTTATTTATTATTTTCCTTTTATGTTTCATGTCTTCTCCTCATTCCTCCGCAATTAATTTTCCTTTTTTAAATGTCAACTATTTTAATTACAAATTAAATGAAAATACAAGTTTGCAAAAAAAAACTTAAGTGCCTAAATCCGCAATTAATTTTCATAATAGGTCTAGTAACTATAATTTCTCCATATTTTATCAAAATAAAATTCACATAAAAACTAAAATAATCAATTTATCAACTTATTGAATTTAAAATTAGTCTAATTATTATTTTAGTCCACATTAAAATAGAATAACAGAAGTAAAAATATTTAATTTTAAAATATAAATACCAAATTAAAACTAGACCACAAATTTAAGGGCCAAAAATGTATTTCTCCTAAATTAAATTATAAAATCTCAAAATCCTATAAGATAATTCTAATTTTTTAAGTTTTGAAAACTTGATTTGATTTAAAGAGAAAATAAAATAGTGATCAAAGTGATCTTGAATTGAAAGTAGTTGGGCATGATTATGTTTGAGCTAAGGTTGTAGTGGGAGAAGAGAGAACATAATTAAAACTTTATAAAACGGTGAAATGAATTGCATGCGGTAGCAATCCTGGGCGGCCACTCAAAGAACAACACTCCTTTTTTCATTTGTTTATGTTCTTGTCTGCTGGGTGTATCCCTGTTTGAAAATACACACTTTTTTTTAAGAGCTAAATACTCATTTTTGGACTCGAATTAGTAAACATGGAGTTGAAATGAACTAACACCAAACAAGATAACCAACTACGTCACTGACCTTTAATATGATTATAAGAATTGATATTACTACTGAACCTTAACAAAGGGTACGCATAATCTTAGGAATTTCACAGTTAAGTTAAGTAGTATGTGAGTACAAAATATGTTGAAACAACTTTGGTTGACCTAAATCTCTGATATCGAATCTTGGACCTGAAATATTACAAGGTTATTTTTTCACATATTAGGTAAAAGTTGAAACAAAAAACATTAATGAAATTGAATGCAACAAATTGATCAGAGTATTCTTCATTATAAAAAAACAAATCGGTTATTAAATCGATAAGTCTACTTCATCTCTATATTTTAAATTTAATTCTTGAACTTTTATGAAAGTAATTATTGTTAAGTGCACTGACTAAATTTTAAGTACGAAGATTAAATCATCACAAATTAAATCTAAAAGACGTAATGTTACTTGCATAAACATTTGGAGACCCAAAAACATTTTTCTTAAAGAAATAATTTGATTGATGTATGAAATTACAAGTAAAAGGGGGAGTTCCCTAGGTAGAAAGTTACAAAGAGCAAGGAGAAAGTATACAACACAGCCACTTTATAACCAATTATAGTGCATTATTATTATTATTATTATTATTATTATTATTATTATTATTATTATTATTATTATTTAATTCAACAACAATTAAGAGTTGGAGATTCAAACTCATAACCTTATCGTTCATGGGTTACACTGATACCACTAAACTATTACTCGGGTTGGCGGGTGTTCCTTATCTTCCTCCACATGTTTTTCAGACCAAGGCCCCTTCAAAGAGGAAGATATATTTTATCATACAGCTTCTTTATCCAATATTCAACTATGCTCCACAATTGGACCATAGAAGTAAAGTTGAAGGGAAAAGAAAAGGTTTTGAGTGTTGACATAAGTTTGAGCAGAGACAGCAACATGGACCGACACACACGATAACCCTCAGAAGAGAGGTGGGTCTGATGTGAACAGCATATTATGAGAGTGCTCTTTTACTTTGGTGAATAATTGTGATTTGTGAAGAAGCCATGGTGAACCAGAAAAGGACAACAACATGGAGCTTTGGCTCCCAAGTTGGTTTCATCAACTTTGCCAATGGTGGGTCATCTTCTTTTCTCTATCTTTGCTTCAAACTTTATGATAATCTTTCACACAGACACGACAGGAGGGTTTTTTGATCTTACTCATTTCTTTCTTTCTTTTGAAATCTTTGAACTTGTAGCCTAAATCTTAGGGGTACTAAATAAGAAAAATGAAGGCAGAAGAAGTTAAAAACAGTGCATAACTTTTGGATTGTATATTCGTTTGATTTGAGAAATGTGGTCATTTGGTTCGGCGCACCATCTGAAGTGGATACCCTTTTCCCCCTATGTAGCAAGCAACTAAAATAAACAAAACCCCAAATTGGAAATCAACTTTTGGATTCATCATCATCATTGTCTACAGAACTGTCCTACTCTAGTTTACAGAGAAAGCAACCAGATGGATTTCTGTTGGTCCAATGGGGTTTTGGAGAACTAAGAGGTTAGATGATTACCTACTTGAAAATTATTTTTCTATGAACTTTTTTGACGATTAAATGTTGTAAGGTCTGGAGAAGACCCCATGTTCCTCTGAAAATAATTGAAGCGGGCGTAAACAGCTAGTTCAGACACTCACAGATATTAAAAAAACAGAAAAATGTAGCAAAATTCCAGTTTTTGTACTGACCTTCACACTCCATTTGAATAAAGAAGTCCCAGTTGAGGTTGCCGTTTTCTAGTTAATTCAACAAGAAGTTCCTTCTTTTGATGCATAAATTACGAATCTTGCAATCATACCAGATGCCTGAGATAATGGAATCGTACAAGTTATTCAGTTTCTATGTTCCAATCGCTACTGAAAAAAATGGAAATTTCTTTTGTTTCATAAACTGGATAAAATCAAGATGACAAGAAGGCAACTGCCTTGGAGAAGAAGAATGTAAGTAGAAGACTATGCAAAAGTGCTCAATGATGCTTGTGCATTAAGGAACATACCATGGATGAGTGTTTTAATATTGAAGCTTGACAGACATTGCACCCTGGATCTCTGGAAAGCTGAAGCCTCACGTGTGGAACACTTTTCCAACTTTCTCCTAGGGCAGGTTTTGAAGTACCTCTATCTCCACCCACCGTGTGATTTGTTACCTTCATTACAGTTACAAATTACATGAAATTCATTCTCTATTAGTTGATATATATATATATATACATAAATAAATAAAATACTCGACGAAATTGTGGGCGTTCTATACACGAAGATTCAAAAGGGATAGAGTGAAGAGAGGGAAGTACATAAGTTTGGGACAGATTACTGCTGACAGGAAGCTATACAGGTAATAGAAGCACCTTCAAGTGAAACTTACCAGTACAGCAATATTATATTCATGAGCTATTTTCTTCAATAGAGATCCAGCAGATATCATCAAAGCATGTCCTGTATATACCCATCAAGAATGAACCTTCTTTTATTATGCATATAAGTCTTGCAAATAAAATTCTTTTCGATTAACATTGAATTAATAACTATCTTTTTGGAACCATAGTATTTGAAGTGTAATGAAATCTGAAATGACAACCCAAGCAAACAAAGAAACAAATGTCTAAGATCAAGTCACTAAGCATATGGCAATTATCATCATAGTCATGAATAAAATCTTCGTAAGTATCTTGCCTACGCACATATAATGTAATACAAATTCCTTTGATGAGTGATATTGCCGTATTTTTGCTGTTTAAAGAACCTAAGAATTGCACATGTACTTTCAATCAAGATCAAAAAATTATGCATATAGGTAGAATATACATTGATCTACATTTAATCATACGTACCCTGTGAACTACTTCCACCAAGGATGGGTGTAATTAGTGAAGAAATCGAGTCTACAATCAGTAACTGCACTCTACGATCCGCTTTGCACATCTGATATGGTTGTAGTTTGTTAATTGCCATTAAAAATGCTACGCCTTGGTTAAATTCACCACCTAAGATGCATCATGCTAATGTGAACCTGGGATCTCAAAGTCAATTCCAGCTGGTGCAGCACATCAAACATTGTGAAAATGTCGAACACAGAGTGGCATGAAATACTGTTCATTACTTGTTGAAGCATGCTCTGGAATGGATTAAAGAGAAGGGCATTGTTAGACAAAGCTGAAACATCCACAAAATACAAACTTTTTTGTTTGTATCCATGAGTGTCGGGCCCATTTACACGCACCTCGACTATTCTCATGGGACATATAACATAACTTAGAATGTTAAGGAAACCCGTAGGAAATTATTTTCCAGGTAGATGGTTACTATGGATTGAACTCATCAATCATCACTTTTTTGATCTCTTTGATCACTAGGTTAGCCCATGATAATTCATCCACAAAATACAAACTTGGAATCTTAATCTAACCTATAGCCAATATCTGAACAAGTTCCAAAAAAAGAAGGAATTTAGTCAAAATTTTACCAAATCTCACAAGAAATTCAGCAACATAGCAATACAACACCTCAACCAATTCAGTAAAATATTTGATTCTTCTCAACCTTCGGCAATCTCACAATACTCACACACCTTACCACTTAAAAGATGCACCATAAAATTAGTAGATTGCTGAAGGTTTAGAAGAATCAAATGTTGCAATGAATTGTTTGTGTTGTTGAATGGCTTAAGTTGCTGCCAGCCCGAATTACTCGGGTTGTTGACAGCCCCAAACTGATGATTAGCCATGTTCTTTAACAATGGCTGGAGGTAAACGATTGGGATTTGAGGTGATCAAAGTGGATATTCTTTTGCTAGAATCAAAGATTTAGTTAGAACACAGCTCAAACTCAAATAGACCGGTTATTTCCATTTTTTTTTTTTTTTTTTGATGAGAAACAATACGATCAATGAAAAGAAACCGTAAGAACAAAATGATTTTACAAGAGTTATTGCCAATGTGCAAATAAAAAAGTAAGGTCATAGTTACAAAAAGGTGGAAGCCTATAACTCCAAAAATTTCCAACATGTTTAGTGTCTTCTAAAAGAGAGTTGAAAGATTTAGATGTATCGTTGAAAACCCGATTATTTCTTTCGCCCCACCACTTCCAAAAGAAAGCATAAACCAAATTTGTCCATAGAGTTAAAAGGAAGAAAAAGTCCAACAACAACACTCAGTTACCGTATCTAAAGCGGCTCCGGCTTTCCAATTAACAAAGGCTAAGATACGTTGGGGTGAAAAGGAATTCCCCGTGTCCAAGTACAAAACCTTCGCATTGTACTTCGTTGCCACATTTGAAGCAGCTCGCAGACAAACCTTGCCATAATAATTTTAAACAAAAATCAAACATATCATATAAGTGAAGAGCCCAATTATAGAATTTAGAAACCAAGTTGAACCCACAAATCTAACAATTCAACACCCGTTCGATAATCATTTGGTTTTTGATTGTTTACTTTTGAAATCTAAGCTTGCTTTTCATGAAATGACTCAAACTCAATTGATTAAAGAGAGTCTTAGAGTGCATAAAGTGATGAGTTCAATCCATGGTGGCCACCTACCTAGGAATTAATTTCTTACAGATTTCCTTGGCATCCAAATGTTGTAAGGTCAGGCAGTGTGTCCATTGACATTAGTCGAGATGCGTGAAAGTTGACCCGACAGTTATAGATTTTTTTTTAAAAAAAATCTAAGTTTGCTTTTACTCAAATTATCTACCGATAGTTGAGAAAATAGGTGAATTCTAACCAAATTTCAAAAACCAAAACAAGTATTTTGGAAATTATATCAAAATAAGAAAGACGATGTGTTGGAGTAGTAATTGTAGGCTTCAATTTCCAAAACCCAAAAACAAAAAAAGCAAATGTTTATCAAACAGGGCCCGCCAACACAAACATTGGAAATGACCTTCACCTGAGTTTTACCAGAAGACGACGGCCCAACAATTTCCGTCAATTGTCCCTCACGTAACCCACCTCCAAGCAAAGCATCAACCCTAGCATTTCACAAAAAAAAAAAAAAAAAAAAAAAAAAAACCTCATCTATGGCAGCCAAACAAAACCCAAGACTAATTTCCTTCTCAAAATTATTGAAAATACCCTTCACAGCCAGTGGACAGAACGTGCTTATTTTCAATAAAATCTTCAAAAAGCTCCAAACCGTTCATCCATGGCTGTCGCTCAGCATCAATTACAGACAGGATTTGAGTAATGCCCTGTTTACGACGAGTACAGTCGATGATTAACAAGACAATGGAAGTGTAAAGAAGATCAACGGGGCGAGTGATTCACCTGCTTCAATTTCTCCGACGTAGGGTTTCGCTCGGCAAAAGCGGCTAAAACGTAGAGATCTTGGATGAGGAAATCCTCCACTGGCGGCGAAAAACGGAGCCAGTTCTTCAGAAATAATGGGGTTATTACATTACTGAATCGAAATCAAATGGGACGAAGAAGAAGAAAGTACCAGTGAAAATGCTGTGTGAAGCGCAGAAGTTTTGGAAATTTGAGTCGATGATTGGGTACACTTGCTCTAGAGATTTCAATGGCGCCATTTTTCTTTTTTCGCGCTCTGCGTTTCCGATTTCTAGTTTCGCCTCGTTTAACGGGACGGAGCCGCGTGGTACAATTGAAACCGAGAAATGGGAGGCTTCGAGCTTTGTTTCACGTAATCATGCCTCTCTTTAGCTAGGCATCGGGAGACATCGAAAGAGAAAGAATGAAGACACAAAAAAAGTCTACAACTTAATATTACAGGTGACTTTCGAACTTAAAATCTTAAAGGAAACACATTATCAAAACCCAAGCCTTCAACTAATATTAATTTTAAAATTTGGGTGTGTTTATTTGCAAAAGATTTAAAATTAGTATTTATTAATTATTAAATTATATTTATACTAGTTTTTGTAACTACTCGTAATAATTTCTTAATATTAAATACTCGTTTTTAATTATTGACAACTAAACAGCAAAATTAACCAACCAATAGTAAACAGCAAAATTAACCAACCAATAGCAAAAACATGTATAAATTTATGTTCTTTTAATTCTTTTATTGTTGTTTTCAAAAATAAATTTGATCCGTAACCAATTAGTTTTTATGTATTCAAAATCTGAAAACCGTAATAATCTTTTTTCTTTTTTTCATTTAAATGTAATAGTTAATAATAATCTAAGAGCATAACAGATTGTACATGTGGGACATTTCAACTACTTGGTTACTATTGGAATCCCATTCCCTATTCCAAATTGTTGACTTTTTTTTTTTTTATATATATATAAGTAATTTTTAAATGTGTTAAAAGTGTATTGTCTCTATCATCAATTTTTCAAGAGGGGAACCTACAAAATGGTCCATTCACCCATAATCTCTATCAGAGAAGCCCCATTTTAAGAACAAAATCAAGAGGCAAAAGAAAAACTGGCTTCACAACATGCATTGTCTCTATCAGCAATTTTTTCAAAGAGGGGAACCTACAAATCTATTCTAAACTCTACTTCCTCTGAAATTTCCCAGCACAGCCCTTGACTTTGGCTTTTGAAATATGCAATAAAAGGCATAAATGTAAAAGCCAGTCAAGGCCAGAACTTGTGCAACATCACTGGTACATGCAACACAAAACCCTGCAATCATGGACCCTCCTTCATGGGGCTTAAAGATCGGTCCACGGGGCTTGAAGATCGGTTCTCTGCCGTATCTGAAGTTGAAGGTTTCGGCTCATTTCTCAGAAAGCTTCTAGCATATATAGATCCAAAGACCAAAACCTGACCACGATCAAAAAACCAAAAAAAGTGACTGAGAGTTTCAAAAGGGTCCCATAAAACGTTAGCAAAGGGTTGAAATCATGACTTACAGCTCCAATACATTGTTCCCAGCTAAGAGGATGAGAAAACCATACACAAGATAGCATGATGCTGACCAACTTCAACCAGAAAAAAAAGAGTATGGTTCAGCAGGGTAAAAAACACGACCACGACCGTGCAAGCGAATAGAAAAGTGAAGAAGTTATAAGATCTAAGAGTCAACCTGTCTTGTTGTCATTATGGTGGCAAAAGTCAAAGCTCCAAAAGTGCGAATTGTGTAAGAAATAAAAAATTGACTAGCTGTTGCTACCTGTAAGAGACAACATTGACCACTAACCATGAGCTAAGGCTCTTAACAATCAAATTAAATGATTAAGGATGTGAAAAGATACACAACTTATGATCGAACAGCAAAGTGAAGGTTACTCACAGTGGATAGGAAAGCAACGTCGAAGAAACAATCCTTATGAAGATTAACAAAATCAATTGCAGGGAGTAGATTACCTTGTAATATAAGACCTGAATTACAATGCAAAATGTCTGAAGTGAATATCAATTCAGTAGAAGGGTAGGGTAAAAAAGGATGGATCTTTTTGCAGTTTAAATACTACAAAGTGCTTAGCAAAAAAAGAAAAGGAAAACTAGATTTCATCAATTAAGACAATTTTCCATCACAGAAAAAAAAAAATCGAACTCAGAATGACTTAGCCCAATGTACTAACATCGTCTTCCCCAAATTCTGTTTCCTAGTAAACATGTTGCTGTTTCAAAAAAAAAAAATGTTAACATGTGGCTTTGGACTTCCATATAGTCTGGAGGTGAGAATTCCAATTTTGCGAAACAAGTTCTGTTTTTCAAAATTTGCTTTGGACCCCCATGTTGCTTTGTGCAACCATTGCTCTTTTTTACTCTCCTAAACGTTTTTTTTCTTCTCTTTTTCATACCATGAGTAGGGCTATGCAATGCTTTACTGATCTCATGGAAACGCCACATAATCTTGCAACTACAAGTACAACATCTATTGTCATGAAACATATAGGATTTTTTATCTTTTGATAGCGGGAAAAGAACTTCGCTCCACTACCCTGGGGCACCATGCTCATCTCAAGGCTCAGGCCAAGAAATCAATAAGGGATTTTACAATAAAGTTCACTCGTGAGTTTCGAACTTGGGATCTTCAAAAGGGAGCATACTTGGAGCCACAATCCTTAGAGGCCATCCCTTGTAGAGCATGAAACATACACATGCAGGATTATAATATCCTAGGCATACCATTCTTATTCCTAAATCATAGGTAGGTGGACCCGGGATTTGCACCAATCCAAACCCTTTACCCTTGTTTTGACCTCTAGGTAGGTAACTCCATGATTTTTCTTTTAAACAATCAATCACAGTGAGCAAAATATGAAGCATTACAACCAGCAAAGTATCTTCCACAAATCAGTAGGAATGAGTCATCAAAGAACAAAATGAATTTACCAGGCCAGGTCTACAATAAGAATAGGAAACTGACCTGTTAGACTAAGAATGCAGGAACACAAAGTTGTATAGAATATTTGATTGTGTATGTCCATATTATAGCCTTTGAAAAGCTTATCTTGGAATGTGCTTGTAAAGCCATCAAACCTGTTAAATGCACTGAGTATTAGAAATATTTTTTATGCCAAAGATACCTTTCTGTAAACTCATTTTTCCATTGGTGAGAGATTTAAAGTTTAGCAACAACGAGCATAAGAACATGGTTAAAGACAAACATTGTAACTAATCTATATTTTACCAGACTCTAAAATCAAGTTTGAGCACACTGCCCTAAGAAATTCAATAAGAAATAGTATCTAAAGTATATATGCTAAATGTATGTCCCAAATCACTCTCCCTCAACAATCTCTTTTGTTCTCCGCCCAAAAGGTGGGGGGGTCCAGTGTTATCCATTGTCAATTTTCTCTGTTTTGTCCATTGTAGTTTTCTACCATTTCCCAGGATAATCCTACATGGGAAATGAAAAATAAAAGAAAAAATAATCTATCATCTTTCAACAACCATATAATGAGTTAAAAATTATTACCCAAGATAACCAATCATAAGTGAGACACCCCAAACAGTGCTTTCCCTTCCTCTATCGTATGGACTAAGATCAGCTGAAGCCTACAATTGGGGAGAAAATGTAACGAATCATCTGTTATTGCATTCAGGGTTCAACATTAATAACAGAAAACTGAAAACGTAATACTAATTCATAAGCATTATAATTGTTCATTGAGAACTTAGTTGATATCTGATCTACTACATAAATGGTTTCAGTACAAGCTGCCATATAGGGATAAAAATCAACATGTATGGTTAATGGTTTAATCCATAAGTTCGTACCAAAACCTAGCAACCGTCCAAATTGATGAGGTGACGCAACATGGTATACATCACGATCACGTAATCAAGATTTAAGAACTAAGGACAACATAAAATATATCAGTAATTTTTAACCATGACTTTAGATCATCCGAGACCCCCTCTCTCACTATTCAATAAATTCAAAAAACAGAACCGGGAAGTTCCGAAATTCTGGTTAATTCGTATTCTTCAAAAAGTTGAAGTTAACAAAAGAGAAAATTGTGTGGCATATGTTGGTAGTTACATTCTGACTTCGAACATCCATTTTCACGGTCCTTTAGCACTAAAAAATAAACTACATAACATTATGCATTAGGTGAAAAGTCATAAAGTCGAAGCAGGATGTTACTAATTCCCCATCTCATAAGTCATACTCATACAGATGCTTAAAAAAACCACAAAAATCTGGTGACTACAAATAAAGCATTACCGGATAGAGAACAAATATGGAGCAACCCAGGGTCACAACAACAGCCAGCAAATAGTCATGACCCTTATATTTCTTTTGCATAATTATTGTACCCCACACCTGTATAACAACAGACAACATTAAACACTTGGTCCCTCTAGAATATAATTCCCAATTCATTCAACAAAAATGCTCCTCCACTACAAATTGAAGGCAAATCAAACACTAGAATGGAAAGAAGAATGCAAAATAAGATACAGTAATAAAGACATCTATAAGCACATTAAAAACACTGACCATGACAGGTATCATTTTAGCACACTTTGCCAGAGTCTGAACAGGAAAACTGACATACTTGAGGGCCTATAAAAAACAGGAGTCACTCGATCATGGATACGACTGGATCATAATAAATCAACTAACAATACTTAATAACAGTACAATAGAGTAGCAGAGGAATACGTAGATATACTAATATACCACATTCGCAGCTAACAAGTTGGCTCACCTCGTACTGACATGTGGTGGTCAATATATTAGTTATTGAAACAAGGCAGTATTTGTAAACTGGAGCCACAGGATCCACTGTCTTTTTACTTGCCTGTATACATACATTGAATGCACCAAAAGGAACTCAAGAAAAGGAAGTACTAAGGGTTTAAAATTTAGGTGGTTAAGTATAAAGGAAGGTTGAATATAGCAATAGCAAAATTTAAGTTCTAATCTAATAGTGATTGTCCGAGTCCTTAACATGATAACAAATTGCAGGAAGTATCCAATAACAAGCTCTTACCAGCAGAACACCTGCGGAAACTGCAGAAGTGGTGATGCGGTTACAAAAAACAAGAAACAATGAGTGCTTGAAATAATTTTCGGCCCCATATGGAACTCTCATGATCTTTTCCTGCAAATAACGGGCAAAGAGAGATTGAAGTAACTTATGATAAATCCTCTCAGATTTGCAGAAGTCTGTGATGCAATTTAAATCTAAGTTCAATTACTTTCTATCTTCTTTAGTTTTAAGAATTTCAACTGAGTATAGTCCACCTTTCTTATAAAGGTTGTGAGACCTCAAAACCCTTCTTCAATGTGGGATCATCAACATGCCCCCTACAAGTGGAATCCAATTTAAATTGGGAAGGAAAACGACTCACAAGGACTTGAACTCAGGTCCATTTAAATCACCAATCAACCCAAAAGCTTAAGCCGATAGGTTGGAGTAAATTTAATTATATCAACTAACAAGGACTAATCCACCCTCTGGACATCACCATAATAGTTATCCCTCAAAGTTTATGAAGAGAGTGTACCCACACTCTCTTCTTCCCCTACAAATTTCCTTCCTTGCACTAACTGTTGAAACTAGTACAGACACTGCGAAAACATATCCTTAACAACGGACGAAGATAAAATGAGGCAGGAGGCAGTTGAGGTATTCTTTTTTTTCTTTTTCTTTATTATATATTTGTGACTGTCCGGCTCAGCTTTCGCGCACCTCGACTAATTTCACTGGACATACCGACTCTACAACATTTAGAAACGCGTAGAAAATTAATTCCTAGGTAGGTGGCCGATTGAACCAATCACCTTATGCACCCCAAGGCTTTGGGACCGGGTATCAGACTTCCAGATGTAGTGGGGGTAGCATTGAAAACGGTTGAATCAATGTTTGATCGATTCGTGAAGAATAATCAAAAGGGGTGGTGAAAATAGGGCAAAAAAGTGTAAGAAAAGGTAGTAAGGTAACCTGTAAGAGTCCATACGCGACGAGGGTAGTCATGATTCCAGACACCGCAAATACCCCTTTCCATAGCTTGTTGTCGTTAGCGCTAGGTTCGGCCATAGCCCAAACACGCACCGCGCTGTTGTCACCTTGTGCGCTTTGATCTCCGATCTTTCATGTCTCCGAAGTCAAGAGGAGGAGGAGAAGAAAGCCATGGCAGCTGAAAAGCTCGGATTTACAGAGCTGAAACTGTGAGCGGAGAAGGGAGGGTGTTGAAGATGTCAGGTTAGTGCAAGGCACGCGGATTTCGGATCAAACACTAAAATGCCTAAAAACGGAGTCTTTCCTGCTTTCTCACCAAAACTGTTTCTCGGCGCCTTTCTCTCCCTCTTTTTTTTTTTTTTTTAATAATAATAATAATAATAAATTACAAAATTTTGTATAGTTTTTTTACTATGTTATTTGTAAAATTTTAGGGAATTTACGGTGTATAGCAATTTTCTTACTCTGCATTAGAATTATAGCAACTTTTTAAAAATATTGTAAATATAGCAATTTTTTTTATAGATTCTATGAAACACTATTGATGGAGTCTATCAGACATTATTGATGAAGTCTATCAAATATTATTGATGGAGTACATTATTGATGGAGTCTATCA
>JBBMEF010000003.1:5031532-5056733 GCA_037832685.1 Sicyos baderoa
ATCAATGACCACTGATTGACTCAATCAGTGATCATTGATTGAGTTCAATCCCTTTCATTTGATTGACTCAATCAGTTTACTGATTGAACTACTGATTGAACTCAATCAGTGATTATTGATTGAGTTCAATCCATTCCATTTGGGTAGAATAAGTATTTTTAAAAAAATTACCCAGATTTTGCTATAAACGAAGTTTTAAAAAGAAGTTGTTATAATTTTAATAAGGGTTGGATTTTGCTATACAATGCAAATTCCCTTTCTTTTTATGAATAAGGAACATTTAAGGGAATTTAAATAGTGACTTCTTGGTCATCGAGTATACACTGATGTTACTAAAGTATATATAAATTAAATAAAAGTAATCGAAGTAGGTATGAGTATTAATAACTCAACTCAACTTGGTAAATTAGATTGAGTTAATCGTGTTCTTCCTATTGTCTAATTATTTTGAATTACACCCTACCAAATTTTATAACTTTTTATGGGTAGAAGCTGATAAGTAAAGTTAAATAAATATTATAAGCCACATAAAAGTGGGCATGTTCATACATTTCCTGAAAATCGATTCGACCGACCGATACGGTCGGTCGGTCGGTTTTCAAGCTTGAGTCGGTCGATGTCGGTTACAAAAATGGTTAACCGAAAAAATCGGTTAAATCGGTCGATTTAATCAGTCGGTTTGGTAGATTAACTAAAAATTTCCTTTATAAAATATTGTTATTTTCATATAATTTAATATATTTTTTATTAAATTAGTTAACCGAATTTAACCGATTTTAACTGACTTTACCGACTGAACCGACCGACTTAATTGACTGGTCGGTGTCAGTTTCATTTTTTAGAAAATCAGGTTCGGTGTCAATTTTCATCGAAAACCGACGCCGACAGATAAACACCGTGATAAAAGAATTCTTTTTAAATGCCACATAAAAGGTCACTCCTGGATTAGAGCCAGTATTTTTAGTAATTAAAAGCTAGTTTGATTTGACTTAATTTAATTTTTTTCACAATAAATTTTTTATTACTAATTGGGTGTTTTTTTTTTTTTTTTCATTTTCTGTTCAAATAAACATTACATTTGATGAACCAAAGGTGAAAAAGTTGGTGAATCAGATTACAATTAAGTGATTAAACATTAGCATCTAAAATTTAGTTCAACCGATATAATATTATTTATTAACAAGAAGTAATGAACTGTCATGAATTGATTTCTCTATATTATTGTTGAACTAAAAAGAATATATATATTAATATTAGTATTAGTGTCACAATTTTTTAAAAATGTAAGTTTAGTCGAGTGATGCTTCAACTGCTCTATTTTTTATTTTTATTTTTTGAAATCTTCAACTACTCTCTATTTAGTTATATAATGTATGCAATTAAACATATTTTATTGAACAAAATGAGTGAAGAAAGCCATAGCTGGTTGAACATAGTAATAATTGGTTTGTATTATATATGTAGGGGTTATAGATTCGAATTCTTGGACCCTAATATTGAAGAGATTTCAATTAATTTAATATTGTTTTTTACACATGACTATAACTTTAACTAAAATGATCGAAATGGATGGTGACATGTTGATTTGATAGTTTGATAGTTTGATAGTAACCAATACCAAAATTATAGAATTGAGTCTTAAAATTAGTATTTGATTTTATTTAATTGAGAGTAATTATACACTAATTTATCCTATATTTATTTAACCCCTAATTTCAACTCTTCACTCCAACAAGTTAGCACCTCTCTAAACAACATTTTTCAAAACAATCTTTTTTTTTTTTTTTTTTTTTTTTTTTTCAATAACTCTTCCAGACAACCTTATTCAAACTTGAGTTCATGTAGTTTTCATGCGAGCACTCTTATCCAAACACAATTTTCTTGTAACTCTTCATTCAAACAATCTTATTTAAAATTTCAATCATGATTTTCGTGTAACCATTCATATAAATACAATATTCAACCAATCACTCAATTCTTCCACTTTTACTTAAATTTCTCCAATCCAAACATATCCAAAATGTAAAGTTTTATATTGCGATCACAATATCTAAAACAACCGAAATAATAATTTTTTAAAAAAGAAACAAAATAATGATGGAACTTATATCCCAATTAAAATTAAATGATTAGCTTTTCCAAACAAAAATTATAATGATTAGTGATAGAATAATGAAGAGAAAAAAGGCCCCTCATTTATAAAGAGAGAATGTCCATAAATAGAAGGAAGATGATTGCGACAAATGGTGCTCATAATTTAACCGACGAACCATATTCACACAGAAATCATCATTTTTGAGGTCGGGGTAAATTGGATTCTCGAGACCAAAAGGTAAATTTCTAGAAACCCCATTGTAAAATAGAAATGTACTAATTTTGAGTTGGGTTGTTATTACTAGAGTGATTAAAAACTTAGAAATGTTGGTTCATGGTTAATGATTACCATGATTATGATAGCCAAAAAAACTCAATTTATGTCATAGGATTCTTAATTCCAGCTTGCCCAACTAATCAAACCCCTTCATTATTTTCACCCCATTCTCCAAAACAGGGCTTTTTGATTGATCTTTGTTGGTAAATATTATTGGGATTTGAATTGACTGGCTGTATAGCAAAGGGAAAGAATGCCCCATTTATATAGGCTATGAACTTTGGTGAGACCAAGGAATGCCCACCAAATGTTCGATAAAATTCCCCAATGAATTTCACCTAATTTTTCACCATTAGATATGTATAAGAGAAACCTTCAAAGTACTTGCTTTGTATTCAACAAGTAGTAATCGTTGTTGGTGGATAATCTTGTTTGTTTTTGGAGGGCAGATAATGGTTATAGTTAATCATGTTTGTGTTTAGAGTGTAGAATATATTAGTAAAAAATTAGTTCCTAAGTAGATGACCACCATGGATTGAATTCATCACCTTTAAGTACCCCAAAATTTTATTTGGCCATTTGAGTCTTGAGGCACTCCATGATAGTTATAGTAAGGAATAATTATTGTTTGAGTGTAAGTTGTTGGGCAAACAAAAGCATCTCACATTCCTAAGTTAAGAGGAGGATCTCGAGTTTATAAGGAGGTGACAACAACTCCATTAATATGAGATCTTTTGGGAGATGTTAAAAAAAAAGTCATGAAGGGTGATTTCCAAAGGGGACAATATCATATCAATGTGGAGGTTTGTGAAAATTTGTTGTCTCTAACAAGTGATATCAAAGCTCGGCTCTTGACTTTAGTGATGTTGGTGATCAAGACTCTCGATGAAGAACAAAGGAGTAGTGAGTCTCGTATGGGTCGGTGTACGTACTTTGTTCGAGGGAAGGTCTCCTCGATATAAACAAAGTCGATAAGATTCAAAGAGTTCGAAGTGTACCTTGTTTAAGGGGGGATTGTTGGGTAAATAAAGTATCCTACATTCCTAAGTTAAGGATTTTTATAAGGAGAGGACAACAACTCCATTGATATGAACATTTTGAGAGATGTGTAAAACAAAGTCATAAGGAGTGATTCATAAAATAGACAACATCGTATCAATGTGGAGGTTTATGAAAGTTTATTGTCCCTATCATAAATGATTGTGAGTGAAAAATGTTTTGGGTGATAATGTACCATAGTAGTTATTAGACAACATGATAATTGTTAATGGGTCCTTAAAAAGGATTGAAGTGAATAATAACTAATATTGTTTATTAACTAGTCAGTAATTCTTGTTGATAAGTTCATGTCTATAATAACCACTTACGTAAGAATTAATTTCCTACGAGTTTTCTTGACATTTAGAGTCATACAACATGTCTCATGATAATAATCGAAGTGCTCAGAAGCATCGGCATGTTTTTGTACATTGTCTGTCTGTGTCTGTCTGTGCACATAACATAGAAGACTAATAACACATTCAAAACCCAAAAAGGTTCATGCTTTGTTTCTGCTTTTACGAAATGATTAGATTTGGTGGGTGGTCTCGGGAAAAACATAAAAGAAAATAAAAAAGGGGTAATAAAAGAGTGGACATTTTTTTAAGACAAAAAGCTTGATGAAGGAGACCACCGAACCGAAAAGACAGATGCTAAAGCAATCAATACATTAGTGGTCACACAAAGTCAAAAACATCTTTTGTTTTTCTTCAAATAGAATCATTCCTAGCAATCATATATAAATTTATTTATTTATTTAAATGTTTACTTATTTGCCAAAGGGGAAACTCTTTAATTCCCCCTCCATTTATTTCAATCTCCTCCTTCAATTCCAAGTTAATACCCAATTTGATACTTCAAGCTTCCATTATTCCATCAAGTTGATTGTTTTAATAATGTCATTCTGTTTTATCTCTATTAGGGGCACCGATAATATCATTATGTTCATAATCATGATTCATTTCCCTCGTAATCAGATTCTTTATTTTCATTCTTTCACAAATACTTTTCATTCTACTCATAACTGATTTTCATTCTTCACATAACCAATATTTTGTTTTCCATAATCAACCCAAATATATAATTATTCTCCACTTCAAACACATGTAAATAGTTATCTCCATAATCATTTTATTCACCCCAAACATAAATAATTATTCTTCTCGTTAATCATTTTTGTTCTATATATATATTCTCTCGCGTATTTTCATTCCTTCATAATCATTTTCTTTCTTCTTACCCCAAACGATTCCCGAAGAAACATAACATGATTGATAATAGTATGACATGGTTTATTGTAGTTTCCTTGCATTTTTAATACCTACACATTTCATATCATTATACATAAATGAATATTATAACCTTTTGTTTTGAATGATTTTGCAAACAATAGGCATAAATATGGTTTTGATAAATATTTAGATGCTCTTTTCTTAAACGTGCCAACCAAGCAAAACATGTCACTGTCATAATAGATTGTTCTTTTACAAAAACAGATTTAGTAATAAGAACCACTTTTGTAAACAATTAAATATGTTTGGGAACATGATTCCACTGTATAAAGCAGTAAGGAATCAATAGGCTTGTGACTCTAGGAAGAAAAATATATTCAACCCAATAAAATGATCTAGGTTTGGTTATCATCCTAGTTTAATATTAATAGCCTATCATTTAATGGTAACTACTTCAAATATGAGCCTTTTTGGATTTATTTTTAATTTCAGCCTTTGAACTTTTAGGATTTATTTTTAGTTCTTCAACTTAGCTTTAAGATTCAGATTGAGTCTATAGCACAAAAACTTAGTCTTAAGCTAATAAAAAAATGTGACAAAAAACCATTTATAGTCATATGCCATACCGGAGGTTATTACTTCTATAGTTCAGGCTGAGTGAAGAGTTTAAACCGAATGACTTAGTGGCGTAGTGATTTCATTGTATTAAGTAATTTCCCTCCTCCAATTTGTACTAAAGAAAAAAAGTAAATAGTTCAAAACGTTTAAATCGGTAGTCACAGAAATTGAAGTTTAAAATGGTTTAGAACTAGAATAAAAAAATATACATTCATTTTATTTTATAAAGTCTCTATTTTTTTAGTTTATAGATTAATACAGTTCTATAGATATCTACGCTTTTTTCTGAAAATGGTGGGGAGAACGAAATAATCGGATTTTTAATGACACATCAAAGTCTATCAACTCTCTCTTAGAGGACACTACTCATACTGGAATTTTTTGGAGTCATAGGCTTCCTACTTTTTGTAACTATGATCTTACTTTTTTATTTGCACATTGGTAGCATCTTTTGTAACAGACTTTAACCTCTTTTTCATTTATCAATGAAATAGTCTCGTTTCTCATAAAAAAAAAAAAAAAAAAAAAAATTCTATAGATTTCAAATTGTCTATAAAAGTGAGGCAGGCAGCTATATAATATATTATAGGAATCCTTTTTCTTTTAAAGTAAAAAAAAAAAAGTCTATAAAGTCAAAATTACTTCTCTTTTTTAAACCTTTTACAATCTTGCCGGTGAACTTCTAACATACTTTAAAAACATCTTACAAAAATCGCAGTTTTCAAATTAATTTGCTTTACTAAAAAAAAAAAAAAGAGGCAAATTCGACATTTCGAACTTTTGATCTCTCTTAGTTTACGATAATCTCCATTTTCTTGTGGTTAATGGGGAATTAGATGGTTCTGAAGACAAATGAGTTTTATATAATACGTTATTTGGCACTTAAATATAATTATCGAGACAACAAGTTGATTGGTTTTTTTTAATTCTTTTTTAATTTTTAGCTAATATAAATATTAACTGATCGACACCCTTTAACAAGAAAATATTATATGCGTCAGCTGTAATAATAACAACTAATAGTTGAGACAACATCTTAAATTAATAACTAATTAGATTTCAATTCAGCCGCTTTTGTGTCAGCTAGCACACACTCATTTTTAATTACAAAGCGTACAAGGGACATATCGTCGACTCTACAATATTTGAATGTAAAAAAAATCTATTTTCTAAGTAGGTGACCACGTTACTGATTAGCTTCCTAAAGTCCTCATAATCAATATGTCATCTTATGATGGTTTAATTAGAAAGGTTCCTGATAGTAGGCAATTGATAGAGTCTAGAAACAAATGTCAATTTAATGTGGAAAAATCAACAAATAGCAACATAGGCAATTGATATTGTTAAGGTATTGATATAAGATTAAATTTATCATAACCATGAACTTAAGCTTTAGGTTAATTGATGAGATTTAACACCTCCTATCAAATCAAACATATGAATAGAATCTAAGCATGATCGTTAACAACATTCTAAATTATATGAACTTCTGAGAATAAATTGTTTACTGGAGGTCATATTAGATTGGCCTAACCTTCAGTTCCTCTTCTTCTTGTGCTGCTTGCCCAATTTTGACTTCCTTTGCTTGAAGAGATGCAGGTACAGTTTCAAGAACAATAATGGGTAGACAAGAAGCAGAACCTGAACAAAAAATTCCGATTCGAAGAAAAGCATGTCGATATCATTACGTATGGAGTGGTCTCACTTTCAGGTAAAAAAGTGTTTGAACATACCCTGATGGTATTGTAATAGCTCAAGGGAAGGTAAGCAAATGCATCTGCATAGAGGTTCTTCTTTATCATAAATGGAATTGCTTGGTACATGAGCCACACTGCACAAATGCTTCTAATAAGTTTACCAATTGGCTTTTTCTTGATAGAATAGAATATTAGTTTCTGTTCTGTGAATCAATCACAGTAAACTTTACAAGTAAAAATACAATATTGATTAAACTTTGTAAATTCGCCATTCGTTCCTGGAAGTATTTTTTCCCGGGACTTAATGATTTCGATTTTTGTTATAGGAACGTGCAAAATGTGATTGATTTTTGGGATGACATTTCTTCTAAAATCCCTAAAGAGGATCATTTTAAAGCTATCATTGTTATCTGGGGGTTGTGGAATTTCAGAAACTTAGTCTATCATGATAAATCTAAGTTAGAGTTCTATATCCTTCGTGATTTGATTTTAAGGGAGATTAATTTTCATTTATGTTTGGTTGCAGGTTTTTCTAGTGGTGTTAAACATCCAAGGCAGAGGGTGGTGGACTATTGGAAAGCGCCTCCTCAAGGATGTTGGAAGCTGAACGTGGACGCATCTTTGGGCCATGATGGAGGCGGTATTGGGTGGATTGTTCGGGACTGGAAGGGTAGGCCTAAGTTGATGGGGTCAAGATCGGGCCTTGGCAATCACTAGGTCAAAATTTTGGAGGGTTTAGCCTTAAGGGAGGGGTTGAGGCATATTGAGGAGCTTGAAATATAGTGGAAGCCTCCTATTTTGATTGAGACTGATTCTCTCGAAGTTGTGAATTCCTTTTTGGGCATTAGTCATGATTTTTCTGAATTCAACAATATTCTTATTGATATTAGATTGCTTTTTTCGTCTCTTGAGATTGTGAATATCTCGCATTGTAATAGGTCCTGTAATTTTGTGGCTGATTTCTTAGCCAAACAAATTTTGCCTTTGAGGTTGTGTTGGTTTCCCTTTTTCTCTTCTATGGAGGATTGTGAGGGTTTTTGGAGAGGGAATCTCCCCCCTTTGCTTGGCTCCCTGCTGGAGTCGGATTGTTTACAGTCGTTAGTGGCTTCTTAATGAGAATGAGTTTCTGTTTCAAAAAAAAATAACTCACAGTTTCAATAAGCATAGTTGTACATTTTGCATAAGTTAGCATTTGGAAGCTCGGATTTATGTACTGGCCTTTAGATTGTGTAGAGGAATAATTTCTCGAACCAAAGTTTATGTACACCATATATTTGGTTCCCAGGCTTGTGATTATAAAAAATATATGGTTTAAGGTTTTGGGATGGGAGTAGGTGCCCCAGATATAATGGGGGCAAAGTTTTTTTTTTTTTTGATATTCGTGACTGTTCGGGGCAACTTGTGCGCACCTCGACTAATGTCACAGGGCATACCGCTTGACCCTACAACATTTGGATGCCAAGGGAACCCGTAGAAAATTAATTCCTAGGTAGGTGGCCACCATGGTGTTTGAATCCATCACCTTATGCACCCCAAGACCCCCTTTGACCAATTAAGCCACCCCATGATGGTTAAAGGGGACGAAGTTCTTTGATAATATATTTTAAGAAGATTGGGTTTATACAACTTCATGGAGTGACCTAGTAGTCAAAAGAAACTAAGAAATGATGAGTTCAATTCATGATACCACCTATCTAAGAATTAATTTCTTACTGGTTTTCTTAACATCCAAATGTTGTAGGATCAGGTGGTATGTTCCGTGACAATAGTCAAGGTGTGCGCAAGCTGGGCCGGCTTGTCACGGGTATAAAAATAGAAAGAAGAAGATTGGGTTTAATAGTGGGTAGGATATGGGAAAATAAGTTTATTTCCTATGTTTTTTGTTTGATAAATATGCATAATGCAATTTTTGAAATTTGAAATTCAAATTAATATCAAACAAGCATGTTTCTAAAAAAATGAGAAACAGAAACAAGAAAAGAACGAGAACAACTCAACTCCACAACTCTAGACTATACAAACACAATCTGTGAACTAAAGACTCCCTTGGAAATATATCAAATTGTTGAAATCAAGATAAATTGGATATTGTATACTCACTTTCACCAATTGTCACTCCAATAGGATAGAGAACTATGAATGCAGTGTACCTGGAAGAAACAATAACACAAATTTAAGTATTAAAAAAAAATCTCATTTTGAGTAAATGTAGTTTTCTTAATTCGTTAAGTACCTAAGATATGTAAGCCAAAATGGGCAAAATCCCAAGCAATTCAAACCATGATGTGAATATCTGATAACCTGAATTCATTTCATCACAGTAAAAATCCAGAAAGCCAAGTGAAAAAAGGGAAAAAAAAAAAAAAACCTATAAAGATGAATATCTGAAAGGTGGGAAAGAACATAAGAGTATCATTTTATTTTTGAAGACAACAAACTGTTAAAGAACAGAATATCATTTTACTTTGAGACTGCAATTAACTATTTCTTTTCTTTCTTCCTTTATCTTTTCAGATATATAAGTTGCATTAAGAAGACATAGGTTTAAGTCCTGATCCATAACTCAACTTCATCATAAAAGAAATCAACCAATACCATGAAGAGTTTAGGGTGTCTTAAATGACCTCTTGCATTAAGGTTTAATCAATGTCTACTTTATCTAGATTTCAGTAGAGCAATATCAAATCTCTGATATTTATTTCAAATTACAATTATCTTTGCATGATAATTGCTCACTAGCCCAGCCCTACCAAACCCATCTGTCTATAGACTAGCTTAGTGATAGAATGCCAGTAGAGGAAGATTAGAGATACTAGAAGGGCACATTAGCAAATAATAGAGAGTTGGTTATGATATTTTGTTATAAATAGAGAGATTGAGGAAGGAAGGGGTCATCCAAAAATGTAGAGTGAAGTCTTAGTGGGCTCATCTCAGGAGGGAAGGTTCCAAATTCCTATTTAAACTTGACTTATTTTGTATTTTTCTTATCATTTGATATCAATATAGATCTTGGATCTCATCACTTGGTACTTTGGCTACTAGTCTATGACAAGCAACAAAATCTAAAATCAACATCATTTGATAATGTTTTTGTTCTCAAATATTTGTTTTGAAAAAGTATGATTGTTTTATTACCCAATTTTCTTTCTTAAGTAATCTATAGAAAGAAATGATCAGGAAGCCAAACATACCAAATTTTAAGGGAAAAATAAAAGAACATACCTCAGATAAGCTCCAAGCCAGGAAAGTGATGAAAACAGAAGGCAACTGTTGAACCTGTCACAAAAAGAAGGAATTGTGACAGAAGGAATTATTAAATACTTGTATTAGTTATGATAGTTATAGCTGAATATTATTATTCAATATGTAATACTCTGTGAAATAGTTTGTTAGAGTAGTCAGTGACTTAGTGGAGAATTTTTTTTTAGTTTCCTGAGTGTCCAAGCAACTTTCGTGTAGCTCGGCTATTCTTTCACGAGTGTCCAATCAACTTTCGTGCAACACTAATGCTTCTATAAACCTTACATTAATAATAGAGAATTGAATGCACAATTATTCCACTATTTCTTCCAGTTCTCTAGAATGAGAATAGGAGGAAAAGAATGTAACACAATGAGAAAGAGAAAACCTCCTGAAGTTGATGAACAACTGCAATCAGAAAATGAACCCTCCCACCCCATTGCATAAGAGGAAGCAACACTCCAGTTGGTACCAGGCCTGAAATTTAAAGGGAAAAACCACAACCTTCATCAAATTTAGATATCAAACAAGCTACTCAATACCACCAAAGTTCGTTTAAATTACCAACAGCTCCATGAATGATTTCCAAGAATGCAGCAGTTTGCAAGAAACCTTAAAAGAAAAAAGAAAGCATATATAAGTACTTATCTCCTCAAATTCAGCCTACATTACTACTGAGTTCCAACCCACATTCTTTTTACCTATTTTATTTTTCTCTATTAATACTTTGTTAGTGTCTCGCAGGCTTATACACATCTCGACCATTTTCACACGACAACCTTATTACATTGATAATTCCTAAGAAAATAATTTCTACCTAGGTGGCACTATGTATTTAACTTATAACCTCTAAGCATTTGACCACTAAGGTAACCTAGAAGGTTTCCAACCCACATTTTTCAACATTTGCTATCAGATTTCACAACTTTTCCAAGAAACCAAACAGAGGTGAAGAAACTTACAGATAAGTTCTCCTGCAGAAGAATAAGCACCACTTATAGATTTGGTGGCTGCAAAATTGTCAAGGAGTCTATAAAGAGAAATCATCCTGTCAATGCCAACAACAAAGCTCCATAATGAAGAAAAGCAACAGAAAAACAAAACAAAAAATGAAAAAATAAAAAAAATAAAAAAAAATACCAGCCAAAAGCTTGGAGGGAGTTGTAAGTTAGAAGATAGAGATTTGATAGGCCAGACATTTTGTTGCTGCCAGTTTGAACAGTAACCTTCTTCTTCACCATGAAATTGGAAATGGAGAGTTTCTGTTAGATGGGTTTTCTTCCATGGAGATAAAGTTTAATCTAACGGTTACCATTCGAAGAATCAGAACTGCCCAGAAATGGGATCTCTTCTTCTCTCTCTCTTGCCCGATGGAAAAACCTGTTGACCGGTCAGATGAACATTCAATCTCTCTCTCCTTTATGAATGTGGCTGAGAATCATGGGTTCTTGTAGATGTTTACTTTATTAGGCAGCTCCTTTTACTTACAAAGGATTGGCACATTATATATGGAATGAGTGTGTTGTTTGATTAGACGCATCGAGTACCAATTACCTCAACCATCAAATTAAGTCTTTTTAGGAACGGTAACATAGTTTTATCGTTCGGTGGTAATTCAATTTAACATCATGATCACGGGTTCGATTCCGATAATCGATGTATGACTCTCATTTATTTGAGAGCAGTAGTACTTCCTTTATAGAGTTCGTGATCCCCCCTCTCTCGCAACTTGTACTAACAAAAAAGTCTTTTTTGAGTATGTGTCTAAATCGATTTGAATACTTTCTTAATCTTACTTGACGGTTCAAGCAACACCAATTTTATCGAGCTAGCAAAGGTATGCAAGAAAATGAGCTCCTTAGCTAATATTAGTAAAATACGTGTTTTTAGGTGGGAGATTCGGACTCGCAACTTCTCCATTTGCAAGGTTCGATATTCCGATCTCTTTTATGTTAAAAATTAACCCACAAGGCCATAACATGAATCATTATTATCTTTTATATAATAAAATGATAGACACTTTGTTTTGAGATAGGATTAAAGATACTGTTTGTTATTATTATCATTACTGTTTTCCTTTTGACAAATTGAAGGACAGACTGGTTTTTGGAAGGCCCTCAACTGTATCATACTGCTGAATATGCTCTTCCACTTATTAAAAATTTGTGAAACTGTAAATCATTCACAATCCTATCTTTTACTTCCAGTCAAATTGTAGTAAGGATAAAAAATTTAGTGGGGGGGACTGAATTGGTAATGGAGTTAATGGAACTGTACAGCTAAAAAGATAGAATTTATAAATGAGCAAAAGCCAAAGCCGCCTTCTGTCATAACAATTTGGACCAACCTCTCTAATTCTATGTTATATTATAAACTTTATTGCTTTCCACAAGGGAGATAGAAACAAAAATCCATTAAAACAACTAAAGCTTCATCACAGCCAGTTCCCATTATTTTCCTTGTATGAACAAACAGTTCAACAAAAACACAGCTAAAAAAGATATTACTTGCATACAATAGGCATGTCTTGGATGGATACATATATAATTAATCACTACTACAACAACATATTCACAAAATTCAATAGAAAAAATTGTTATCAGTAGATTGAGCAAGGCGTGGCCTGGCGTTGTTGTAATCATAGCCAGAGAAAATTAGCCTACTCTCTTCCTCACAGTAATAGTTCCATGAAGAAGGAGAGATCAGAGCAGGGCAAGAAAAGTTGCAGCCTTCTTCACTGTACACAACATGATCTTGATTTGTAATCAAGCTCCCATGATCATCAATCAGATCAATATCTTTCCAAATATCATCCATTGAGTACCCATTTGGATCACCCAGTTCTTGATTCTCCTCCATCTTGTTCTTGTTAGTTGATGATGATGATGAAGCTGAGATTTTAGACCCTCCTGAGTCAAAGAACTTTACTGGTCCAGTATCTGCAGGAAATTCCACTGCTGAATTGTTGGATGAAGAAGAAGAAATTGAAGAAGAAGAAGAAGAAGAGGACAAAGCCCTTCTTTTCTCCTGTGCCTTTTTCCTCATGTGGGTTCTCCAGTAATTCTTGATTTCATTATCTGTGCGGCCTGGCAATTTGCTAGCAATTTTGGACCATCTGAGATGATGAAAATGAAGTAGTTAGTGTTTTTGTTAAGAAAAACACTGTGATTTACGTGGTTGAGTGAAGTGTGTTAGCTACATCCACGAACAAAAAAAAAGAAGGAAAGTGTGTTAGCTACATCCACTAACAGGTTTTATACGAAAGTTTATACAGTGCTATGACTTCTATACCAAAACATTAATCAAAAGAGCAAGACCCCGACTAAACAATCGCGGTGCAACATAGTTCAAAGGCATCTAAAGAGTGAAAATCTAAGGGTGTTTTTAGAGAGACCTGCTTCCCCATTTGGAGTGAAGTTCAAGCACAAGGCGTTCTTCATGAGCAGTCATCTTGCCTCTTTTGAGACCAGGATGAAGGTAATTAACCCATCTCAATCTGCAACTCTTGCCTGTTCTGTTAAGTCCTACAAACAAAAACAAAAAACACACAAAATCCAAAGCCCCAAATGGGGTGGTTGGGTGTTAAAACAGAGCCCTTCCACAAAACCACAAAACCATCAGTTTATCCTACCTATAGCCACTGTCTCCCGCCACCTTCAAACCTGAAACTTTGGCTATGAAATCCCATCTTCGATCGCCAAACAACCCCACAAAGCATATCAGTTGAATGTCCTCTTGCTCTGTCCATGGCCCCTTCCTCATTTCCATTCTCTTTTCTCTCACCAAACTCATGGAGAATTTGGTGTTTTCTCTACTAATATTTATAGCATCAAAGTGACTTTACTTTGTGATTATAAAAACATACAACTTTGCATCCTCACCGTACATGCAATGTCCACTAACAGTAGTGATGATAAGTAGTAGCCTTATGCATGTGATGTAATAAGCCATTATCTCCAAAAATAATCAAACTTGGCGATTGATATGTTGATGTAGCTTTCAAAAACGCCTCCTTTGAAACGAAACCAATCCCCAAGGGTCAGTGCTTTCTTTTTTTAATCCTTTTTCAAGAAACCCCACTAGGAAAAAATGAAAACCCCATGAAGGGATTTGTGGGAAATTGAAAGAATGTGCGAGTTTGACAAAGTGTTCGACGAAATGTCCCAGAGAGTTCCAAAGTTGAAAAAGTTACCATTGTAATTAATGGGTGTCAAATCATGTATTGTAAATTAAATCCACCAACGCCAGAAAAGGAAAAAGGCTCTAAATTCCCTTTTCTCCAATTTGAAGTGTGTGATTTGATCAAATAAGCTGCGCCCATGAAGATGCTCCAAAATGACTTTTTTTTTTTTTTTTTTTTTTAGTATAAATTGGAGAAAATGAGATTACAAATATTGATTCAAATGATCAAACTCGTGACCACAAATGAATTAATACAAAACCAGATAACCAATTGCGCCAATAATCCATTCGGTGGCTCCAAAATGATATTTAGCAAAAGGGAATAAATGTAACAGAGACACGACAAAGCAGCACTGCCGTTGGACTTTAATCAATATTTCCTCTTTTCATTGCTTTGCTCAAATGCACACGACACTTCCACTTTTATCCATTATTATCACTTCTAATTTGGAGAAGGAAAAAAAAAACATTTGTTTCCATTGACATAATTCATTTCACTAGGTTGGAAGTTCAACCGATTGTCATGGTTGAAATGGGATGTTGGTTCCGCTTTGGAAGTTGACTATACGAGTTTGGAAGTTCAACCGATTGGCATGGTTTAAATGGGATGTTGGCTCTGCTTTGGAAGTTAACTATACGTGTTTGGAAGTTGACTATACGAGTTTGGAAGTTCAACCGATTGTCATGGTTTAAATGGGATGTTGGCTCCGCTTTGGAAGTTGACTATACGAGTTTGGAAGTTCAACCGATTGGCATGGTTTAAATGGGATGTTGGCTCCGCTTTGGAAGTTGACTATACGAGTTTGGAAGTTGACTATACGTACGGATTCTAGTTCTAGTTGTCTCTAATCCAATGGTCTTAATGTTGTTTTGATCTATAAACATGGATGAATATAAAGTGGGAAAATTTTGAATTTGTGTAACTTTGGGTTGAGATGCAGTATAAGTTTAAAGCTACATAGTTACGGATAAATTAATTTATATATTAAATATAAACTTGACTACTAAATTTTATTTGTCGAGTGTTTTGTGGTTTTATACGTTATTTTTGTTGTTATTTGAACTAAGAACCTTTTTTTAGTTCTACTATTTTTGGATGGGAGATTCATATAATTATTGTCTAATCTTTTTTGGTACTATCAATTTATTATCTAATCAATAATATTCTAATAGATAATTAAGTGATTTTTTTAGTTGGAACTAGATTTGCATATTTGAGATTTAAAACTTGATACATATCTCGAACTATGTTCACTTTGAAATGGTTTATTATTTGATTTTTATTATGAATGAAATTCAAAAACAAGTGGGGTTAGCCCAATTGTCAAAGAAGCCTACAATCGAGAGGATCCAACTTAAAAAGGAGAAACAGAGGCTAGCTGACCCTAGGCAAGGTGGATCGAGCAAAGTCTAACTCGAGCCGTAGACGTTAGGACAATTCTCACCTAAGGTTTTGAGGACCAAACCGAGCTCCGATTGATCCCTTCGGTGTGTGTGCGTGTGATTGCCTTTCTTGTGACATAAATTGTTGGGATGCAAACAAAGTATCTCATATTGGTTAGAAGAGGGGAAGATCATGGGTATATAAGTGATGACAACCATCTCCATTAGTGTGAAGTTTTTTAGGAAAACCCAAAAATAAAGTAATAAGGGTTTAGACTCAAAGTGGACAATATCACATCAACCTGTAGATTCAAGTAGGGTCGTCATCTTTATCATAAATAACCTCTAAAAGGATGTAGCCTAAAGCATGTCATGATTTTGATATGACGTTCTTGATAAATCATAAATTATGATCCTAAAACCTAAATTTCAGTATAAAGTGTTTTTTTATAGAAATTGTATAGCTTGTTATAAAGGGGGTGTACTAGTTTCATCGAAGTACTAAGAAGGAGATTCATATGAAATGCTTCCTTTTTAGTTTTATAAATTTTAAAATCTTATAAATTCTCAAAAAAAAAAAAATCCTATAAGTTATAAAGTTGTTTTATTAATAAAAACCCATTCAACAAAATGAACTTACATCCATCACATCCATATAAATCCATTCAGACTCTCTTTGTTTCAAGGAATTAATCTTCGAGAAAACTCTAAGGACATGTTTGCCCTATGGACAAATAGTGGAGTTGGCTTGGCTTGACTTCTATTCCATGTTTGTCGTACTCCCATAAGTCCATCCAACTCCTACCCAACTCCACGCATGGGCCCCACATTTTTATTTAAATATTAAAAAACTACTCAATATTTATTTTTTCAATAATTCACTTCCCATCACATCAAACATAACTTTATTATTAAAAATTATTAAATATCTATTTTTTTATTTAAATAAAAACTTCGATCATTCTCTTTCCATCACATCAAACATAACTTTATCTTTTCTTTCCTTTCTCCCAAACATAAACTTATTTCACTTATCTTATCTTCTCATCCCAATTCAACCCAATCCAATCCATTCCCTCAAAGCCAAACATGTCCTAATACTATTTAGTAATATTTATTATTTTAAATTATAGAATTCAAAACTTGAAATATCGAACTCGCATGTGAAACGTTCCTATCCCACCAAGCTGATTGCAATTGTACACGCAAACGGATATTTTACAAAAGTAATATTAATGGAAAAAATGATTTATGATTTTGCCCAAAAATTCTATCTACCCTCTATCTTATCAAATTAAATTTCATTTACCGAATGAGTCGGTGGCGCGATTAATTATCTAGTTTAGTGTCAATTTCGTGCATTCACTTTCAAACATTGCCCCCACCAAATATTCTATTATTTTTTGCCCATTGCCCCCACCAAATATTCTATTATTTTTTGCCCACCCTCCCCCTTGAATTCTTCCATTCTTTAACCTTTTTAGTGCCAACACTTTTTTTGTTTTAAATATTTATGAACAGATAAACCACTTGTGACGTGGAAATCACCACTTTTAACATTTATTGTTGAATTGCAACGTGTACGACTGAAAACTAAACACAAAAAATGGACAGGTGTAGTGTAGCAAGTTTAAAAGAAGTATAAAATGCAATTTTTTATTCCCTTTCTTCCTTTGCAGAAAACTCATGCAAAAACCAAGCCCTCGCGATGGAGATTCTTCTGAGGCGATTTCCAGAGAACGATTAGCTTCACCAAGGAGACGATCAAGATACGAATTGCAAGCGGAAATGAAGAAGAAGGAGTAGAGAAGAAGAAGAAGAAGAATTAAGTGGTTCAGCTTGTTTTTCAACAAGTCTAATCCACTGGGGAAGATAGCTCTTGAATTCTTTATTCAACACACCAAGTGCAAGGATCGGCCAATTACAGATAAGTGCTCTCACTTTTCTCTTCTATTTTTCAGTCTTGGTTAAAGCTCTAGCTCGACACCATATTTATAGAATAGAATTACATTGAGAGATATAGACCTATTTTCACCTAGTTAGTTAAGAACAACTAAGTTAGTTTTAGGTGCTAACTGCCTTAACGGTTCTTCACCCCAATTTATTTTTCGTAATGCATTTCATATGAAACCTTTTTCTAATTGCTGATATGAAATTACGATAAAACGCCTATTAACATTGTAAGGATCGATGGTCTAGTTTTCCCACTTCCATAATTTCAATGAAATAAGAATATAAATTCAATGGTCTAAATTCCCACTTCCATAATTTCAATGAAATAAGAAAAATAAAGTAACTTCATCGATCTTAGTTTTTATTTTTCTTTCATTTATTTTACGATAAATTTTGATTTCAGATGCTATTCTTGTGTTTTTTTTAAAAAAAAATAAAATAAAAGGAACTCAAAAAAATTAAAATAAAAATTGTAATTTTATAACAATTTTGGATTTAAATAAAAAAATTTTTTTAATAATTTAGGATTTAATTTTAATTTTCTGATTTTAAAAACTAAGAATCAAAAAACATGTTTGATAATTATTTTTTGTTTTCAAACATCATATTTCATTTTAATTTTTTTAATTTTTATTATTTATTCTTGATTTTTTCACACTTTTTAAAAAATAAAAACAAATTTTTTTTTTTTTAACGTTTTATATTTCTTTTAATATTTTAAAAACAAAACTTAAAATTGGTTAACGAATAAACCTGTTTTAAAAAAACAAAAACAAAAAGTAAAAAATTGAAATGATTATCAAACGGAGTTGGGACCACAAACCCTACACGAGGATAGTACCAATTTTCGGATCGAAAATTGAATTACCATTAAATAATGAAATCAATTATGCCACCGACTCTTTCAATCTTAAAAGAAGTTTGTTTGTTTAGTTTAAAATAATACATGGGATGTGAAATAGTGTGGACATCAAACCATTATGGGGTAGCTCAATTGGTCATAGAGGGCATTGGGGTGCATAAGGTGATGGGTTCAAATCGCATGGTGGCCACCTAACTAGGAATTAATTTCATATTATACTTACGATTTTCCTTGACATCCAAATGTCGTGACATTGTGCACGCAACCTGCCCCGGACAGTCACGGATATCAAAAAAAAAAAAAATAATGTAGACATCCATATCAAAATCAATTGGAATGAGAGGAGTAGTTCACCTACTTTATAAACACTTGTTAATGTCCTTATCTTATCAATATAAAATTTTCAACATGAGAGTTAATTTAACTTCTCATTGGATGGAGGAGTTAAATTAACTCCTACACCAAGACGAAGAGTTAATTGAACACTTAACATTTTTTTAATATGTTTTGTAATGTAAAACTAGTAGTATTTTTATAATTTATTTTATTTTTAAAGATTTTATTAGATTTTATTTCCTTGGACATTCCATTGCTTCATGTATCTTTTTTTTTTTTAATTGAAAAGGACATGTATTCATTTTTCACTTTATTGATAATGGAAACTATATGTGGTGGTTGTTGTACCACAGTCTTTCTTTTTGTCATTTTCGTCATTTTTGTTGTGTTTTTCTTTTGGGTTTTTTTCGTCATTCTTGTTATCTACTCCTCTGAATTACTTTGGTTCCGTTTGATAACCATTTGATTTCTTGTTTTTAGTTTTTCAAATTTAAGCTTATTTTCTCTCAAATTTCCTATAATTTATTTCATCATTTCTATCATATATACATCTTTCTTAAAAAAGTAGGGGAATACCAACCAACTTTTAAAAACAAAAAAAAATAGCTTTCCAAAGTTTGTTTTTGTTTTTAAAAGTTGATTAGTATTCTCCTACTTTCTTAAAGAAAGATGGGTAAATGGTAGGAAGGATAGAGCACATTGTAGGAAATTTGAGAGAGAATATACTTAAATTTGAAAAACCAAAAACAAAAAACCAAGGCCCCGTTTGATAACCATTTGATTTCTTGTTTTTTGTTTTTCAAATTTAAGTCTATTTTCTCTCAAATTTCCTACAATTTGTTTCATTCTTTCAATCATGTATACATATTTTCTTAAAAAAGTAGGAGAAGACCAACCAACTTTTGAAAACAAAAAAAAAGTAGTTTCCCAAAGTTTATTTTTGTTTTTAAAAGTTGGTTAATATTCTCGTACTTTTTTAAAGAAAGATGGATAAATGGTAGAAATAATGGAGCACATTATAGAAAATTTGAGAGAGAGTAGACTTAAATTTGAAAAACAAAAAACAAGAAACCAAATAGTTATCAAACGGGGACTAAATGATTATCAAACTGGACCTTTATAATCTAAATATAGATTCACTCAAATAAATAAATTATACACATTCTTGTATCCACTGACTTTGTTTAGTTGCCAAGTGTAATCATTATGTGGTTCCTATAAATATTCTTACATTAACCAAAGTCGGTTCACAGTGTCTTCCAAAATAAATGTTTAGAATAGAAAAGTTAAATTTTATCATATTAAACCTTAAACAAAGATTGACGGTGAAATTATATCATATATGTGTTCTTTACGGTCGGATAAAATTGTTTATCGAATCATTTGGTAAAGTTGAAAGCTTCACTTTTTGAGACTATGGTTTTATATAATTCGAATGGTAGTGATTTGTTGGTTGACTTTTCTTGTAATCTTTTAGCTTAGTTGGTTTATGTATGGCGTTTTGATTTAACTTTTTTTTTCTTTTAATTCTACGATCATTCTGAATTTAAATCCATAATTTCTTTCTTGATAAGAATAATTTGGGTGCACCCCGGGTAGCACCATCACCGTGATACCACCTATGTAGCACATTTGGTGTCACACATCTTATATCTCTTTTTTTGCTCTATATTTATTATAAAAAAAATTAAAAGAAAAAAAGAAGATGTGTGACTCTAAATGAAAGGTATCACAGTGGGGGTGCTATCCGGAGTGCACGCAAGTTGCTCTCAAATATAAAACAAATTTCAAAATTCAGTTTAAAGTTTAAAGTTTATATCGATGTCAATAAAAAGTATCATAAATTTTAAATAATTAAAAACATTTTAGAAAAAGTATCTTTATATTTTAATATATATATATATACATATATATTTAAAAGATTCTAGCCTAATATATTTAGTAGGAATACCACAAATTCTACAAATGTGAGTCAAATACCAACTCATAAGAAATTAATACACCACCAATCTTTCCTGGGTAAATAGTCAGATTCTTAACCATTTAATTCACATAAAAGAGAGAAAGACATTAAAGAAGTTTGTGTTGAACAAGTTATCAAAAAGTTGAAATCCTTGAAATTTGGTAGATTAAAGAAGTTTGGTAGATTATTTTATTTATGAAACACAACTTGCTGGTGTAACCAATAAGATAGAGCTCTTTATTATCTTCCTATGTGAGTCTTATTATATTTATTAATAGGCAGATATTCACTAATATCATCAAATATACTTTTGATCTTATAATATTTAGATGTAGAGAAAATTTGTAAAAAATTAATTTTTATGTAGGTGGCTACCATGAGTTGAACTCATCACCTTAAACATCTCAAAACCATTTTTGATCACTTAAGTCACTCTGTGATAATTTACATTTTTTCTATTATTTGAACTCGATATGAACTCCTATTTAATGTTTGTGGATGGTTCCATCTCAAAAATTTGTATTTGGCAATATTGTGCACGGGTTGGGCAAATGGATGATGATAGTCAAATGTGGTCAATCAATTCGGGCCTCAATTCACTCGAGACAATTACTGTTTTTAGTTGTTGGGAATATTATTTCTTGTTGTTGAAGATTAGTGTTGTATGTGAATTTATGAATAGTTTTCTAAAGTGTGAGAAAGTATTGTTTGTGAAACATTTTTCCTTGTGTATATATGTAGGTGAAGGGGAGATTCTAGAGTAACAGGTAAGGGATTTTGAGGGAAAATCCTTAATGGAACAGGTTGTAGTTTAGAAGATGGCATAATTAATTATTCCTACCTTAATTGGATTATGTGTGTCTATCTTTATGTCGTTGTAAACGATAATGAAGTGGCTCAATTGGTCAAAGGAAATCTTGAGATGTATAAGATGATGAGTTCAAATTTCATGGTGGCCACCTATTTAATATTATCAAAATCGTAATCAAATATGTCCTAACAACATAAATCCTAGATGTTCGAATAGGAATAGCCTAAAGAACTTACTTTAGGCTCTGTGCATCAGATTAATGTTGTAATTGAAAGACACACTACAATACTATGTGTTTGATTAATTCCTTTAAAGTGATAAAAACGAAAACGATGTCCATTAATAATTTTCATTAAATTAAACAATGTACATATGAAAAATGTAGACCAGACTAGGGGTTTAAAAATAGATTCCATAAAATGTTGGGATGATGGAAAAGTTAGGAAACCTCAAATCAACCATGGCCTTTCTTTTTATTTAAAAAATATAATAATTATATCTTAAAATAATTATAATAATAAACTGTTACTCTAAACTTAGTCTGATATGAAATTTCTTTGTATTTTCTAAATTATGTCCCAAGCTATTTCTCACTCAACTGCTGCTTACCATTTCTTTCGTTTTTTAAAAAAATGTTTTTCTTTTTAGGACCGAGACCTACCTTCCTTATTGTAATTTTTTTTTTTTTTGAGAAGTCATTATATTGTAATTTAATTTAATCTTACTATCAACGATTTAATTTTGAAATTCGATATCGGGCTTATATAGGTAGTCCTCTACTTAGGATTTGTATTATTCTTCCTAATTTAAACTCTAGAAAAAAGTTGTTTATCTATAATCATTTTCCATTTATATTAAATATAGATTATCATTCTCCATATTAATCACTCTTCCATATTTCTATTTTCATAATTGTTTCATTTCTATTGCCTGTCTCAAAGTTGTTAAACATACACAATTGCTTTTTCTAGAAGACATTTTCTTTCAATTGAAAACTCCTACTATTTTTAATATTATTTCGTTTTTTTAACAATGTTGGGAGATAGAGAATTTGAATCCAATTTGTATTATATAGACTATTTTGTGAATAATTATAAATATATATAGACCATTTTTTATTACCTCTATAATTATTAATACATTTTAATCAAATATTATATAGGCAATATTCAATAATATCAATAACTATACTGATTTCAAAGATCAAACTCGCGACGCTGTTGTTGAACTAGTCTACAATCAAACAGCGAAATCATTATGTTACTGATTTATTCGATAATAATTGGTAGCATGTTGATTTAATTAATTATTTAAAGATAATTTAGCTTAACATTATGGTCACGTTTTGATCTTGAAAGTTGATATTAAAGCAAATAATAATATGTTATTTTAATTCTATATAGTATAATATATAATTGTCAATCATCAAATATTTGATATAAAACAGTTATTGGAAATTGCAATTTACGAGAATATCCCCTACAGGTGAGATATTAGGCTATGAAATTGTTGTAGCAAATTACTAAATACAAGCGACTTAAGAATCTAAAAGAGAAAATATTCCAAAAAGGACGACCGAGAATTTTAAATTCGTAATAAGTTATGGATTGAATTGTCATGGGTGGACGACTTCAAAACAATCTAGAACAATATGTTTTTTTAGAAAACAATATTATACCAACTATCATGTATTTCTACTTCAATCAAGTGGGACCGTTGTTATCATGATATCTTGAGAATGAGCATATTTAGGTCTTTTAAATTAGAAAATTTGTGTTTAATCTATCATCTTCATACGTTTTAAAATTATATTATAAATATTTTAGTATAAGTTAAGATGAAAAATTACAAATAGTAATTATAGGGATCGAACTTGTAATGTTGATGTTGAACTCATTTATAACCAAACAATAAAATTATTGTGTTACACATTACCCATTCGTTGTATTATAAATATCTATTAATATAATATTATGTATTGTATTATATAAAAAAAATATGTATCAATCCACATCAATATAAATAATTATATTAAAAAAAAAAGAATTTAAATAATTGTTTTTAAAATTTGACTAAAATCACAAATTTTCCTTTTAAATTATGGTTCATGTTGAGTTGGTCTTCTCGTAATAGAAAAGGCAAAATATAAGTTTACTTTTTATAGTTTAAAAAAAAAGTTCTATAATTTGAAAAAATATAAAAGATGTCCGTAACACTATAATTTAATCTTATGACTATAAAATATAAAAATTAGACCTTTGACGTTTATAATTATTAACAAATTAAATACTTTAAAATTCAAATTGTCATATAATTAATAGAATTCAACTAGTGTTACACTCGTTATATTACTAGTTAAATTATATCTTAAATAAAAATCATATATTATAGATGAATTATTTTATAAATTATATTATAAATATAATATAAAAATGTAAATGTACCGTAAATTTCCTAAATTATATATATATTTTTTTAAAAAATATAATATCTATCGAATAATTTTTGAAGGCCGTTGCCAACATTATAATAGCTCAACCATCATCGTTATACATCGAATAATTTGTCTATCGTGAAACAACGGTCAATCCGTTTTATTTCCGTTTATAATGATGCTAACTTTTTAAGGCGCTTAAAAAAAAAAAAAAAGGTGTACTTAGTACGAAACATTCACAAACTAGTCAACAAGACAAAGAAAACAAAGGGAATATTATTTTTTAAAATAAATAAAGAATGTTACTCTATAATACGTTAAAATACTATTATCATTTATGCGGTTTCATTTTTATCATTATAGTTTTAAGTGCCCAATAAATATTTGGATGAAAAGTTAGTTTAAAAAATTATATTAATTAATTAAAAAATGATTTTTTTTTTTTGTAATAACTCTGTAGGTTTTTATGGAGTTTATGGAGAAGAATATGTTTTTTTGGAGAAGAATATGTTTTAGGTTTTTATGGAGTTTAAAAAATCATTATAGTTTTAGGTTTTTATGGAGAAGAATATGTTTCTAAAATTTGTTCAAGAGAAAAAATTAGTTAAAGAATAATTTAAAACAATTTAAATAATATTTAAACTTATAAAAATCTTTTTTTTTTTGTTCTCATCATGAAAAAAGTTAGAATCTAATCTATATAATTTTTTTTAAAAAAATCTAGATCAAATAATTTAATTTAATAAAAAAAATTTGTTTTTTGTGCAAAAAATAAAATAAATTTTGTGTAAATAAATTATAAATTTTTTATTATTTTCATTTTTTAAATATATATTTTTAATTTGATTGAAGCCTATAAATTGAAGTTTACTCAATTGAAACTTGTTAGGTTAAACTACCATTTTGGTCCCTCAACTATCATGAAAGTTTCATTTTGGTTCCTGAACTTTCAAAAGTCCAATTTTAGTCCCTCAACTATCATTTTTGTTCTACTTTGGTCCCTTAACTTTTAAATGTCCAATTTTAGTCCTTCAAGTTTCTTAAATGTTTAAAAATGGTCCTTGAGTTAAAAATAAAACTT
>JBBMEF010000003.1:5056833-5067802 GCA_037832685.1 Sicyos baderoa
TCCCCATCCCCGTTTATGTTGCGGGGATTTTTTCATCCCCACCCACTCCCCCATTCACCGCCTAAACGGGGATTCACCGCCCCGTTCGAGGCGGGTCCCCGCGGGGCCCCGACCCCACGGGGAAAATGGACATCTCTAACACCATCCCTCGAAAACGACATTAAAGTAAATCATAAGTTAAGAATATAAAGATTAAAAAAATACAATTAAATATCTAAGGTATTTGAAATAAAACTTAATTTTTTTTTTCTATAAAAGAAATTAACGATAAAGATGCCTTTTAACACTTTTTAGGTCAAAAATATTTTTGAAACTTACATAAGATTCCATGTTACTTTTTAAACAAAATTTTAATGATTTTTATTTAAATCTAAGTAGGAGCACTTTTTGACACTTAATTAAGGTTCATAGATATTTTTGAAACTTTGTAAAGTTTAAAGATATTGTTGAATACAAACGTTACGGTATATTTGATAATTTAGTCTAAAAATAATCATGAATATCAGAGTTTGTGGGGATTGCCACTTCAGATTTTTTTTTTTGAGTACATATATTAGGGGAGAGGGACAAATACCGATTTGACCGTGTGACTGTGAAGTTGAAATAGATTAACACCCATCAAGATAATCAACTGCGCTACCGACCTATTCAGTTACCGCTTCAAGATTTTGTTTATTAGATGTTTGTTATGTTAACATTTATCCAAAACAATTTGAGAGAATGAGATTAAGAAATAGAAATTAAGACTTTTTTAATAAATGACAATTTATCTTTTAAAATCCGGTGTAATTCTTAACGAACTATACTTGGTTAATGCAATTTTTCTTTTTTAAGTACAACAAATCAAGAAATGATACCACAAATACTCATAAATTACTAATTTTTCAAATTGAATACGAGATTATAGAATAAAATTGGTTTACAATCAACCTCCAACATTTCCATGAAAGTGACCATATGGAATAAATAATGATGGAAATTGGAAACTATACAATATGAATTAAAATTGAATGATTACTTATAGAAAAATCAAGGGGAAAAGGCCCCTTTCGTTTTTTTTGAGGGATTGCAACAAATGGTGGTCATAATTCAACCGACGAATGATTTTCTAGTGAAAGTCTCGTGAAAAAAAAAAGACTTGGATTAGAAAATTCACTTGGAATCATCATCATCATTTCGGAGCTCGGGTTAATTTGATTTGTCGAGCCAGAAAATAATTTTTCAGGGGAAGGGAAGGAGAATGTCGTCGACAGGTAAATTTTTTCTCGAAAGCCATTGTTAAATAAAGCTTTGGAGTTAGGCTGTTATTAGAGTGTGTAAAAACTTAGAAATATTGTTTCAAAGTTAAGATTGCAATGATAATTACAACCAAAAAGCAAACCCCAATGTGCTCAAAAACTCAATTCATGTCATAGGATTCTTTTTTTCCCCTTCCTCCAAAACGGGACTCTTTGATTTGTCGTTGTTGTTACTGTGTTGTTGTTGGCGTTTGAATTGACTCTATAGCCAAGGGAAAGGATGCCCATCAAAGGCTATGAATTTTGGACAGGGAAAGGAATGCTGCCAAGTGTTCGATGAAAGTCCCCAATGGATTTTTTAGTGTAGGAAGAGGGTGTGTCTATTAGCAATGCGTAGGGGGTAGCTTGGTGTAGTATATGGGACATGACGGCCGGGGGAGAGAGCTGGTGGTGGGCTGCAATGCGTACTTTCTTGGGATCCCCATTGGAAAGAGTGGATATTAGAGAATATGGGGTTCTACCTCAAAATCAACTGGCAACGAGAGGAGTAACCCATATCTCTTTTATATTGTTGTTGGACTCTCTACTTTTTCAATGTGAGACAATTGTGAGATCCTAACATGCCTCCTCAAGATAGTGCCTCTTTTGGGCTCATCAATCTTGAATCGGATCTCAATTTCATTTTTACTAGACCGATATCCGTTTGGGCTTTATGGGCTCTGATACCATATTAGAGAATATGGTATTCCACCTCAAAATCAATTGGCTATGAGGGGAGTAACCCATATCTCTTTTATATTGTTGTTGGACTCTCCACTTTTCCAGTGTAGGACAATTGTGAGATCCTAACAGTGAAGACATTATTTAAGAGATATATGAGTTACTCCTTCATTGTCAATTGGTTTTGAAGTGAACCCTATGTTATCTAATATCGTATAAGAGCCTATAAACCCAAACGGATATTTAGTCTAATAAAAATGAAATTTGAGATCTGATTCAAGATTTGTGAGCACAAAAGAGCTGGCACCATCTTGAGGAGACATGTTAAAGATCCTACATTGGAAAGAGTGAAGACCTCACCAGTATATGAGACATATGCGTTACTCTCCTCATTGCCAATTGATCTTGAGGTGAACTCCATGTTATCTAACATGTCTGTCTCTGCTTATAAACTAACTAACACATTCAAAACTCAAAAAGTCTTTATTTCTTTCTGCTTTTACGAAATGATTTGGTGGGTGTCTCGGGAAAATATAAAAGAAAAAGGAAGGAGGGCAGAAAAAGGATGGATATTTTTGAGACAAAAAGCTAGGTGAAGGAGACCACCAAACAGAAAAGACAGGTGCAAAAGCAATTAATAGATTAGTGTACACAGAAAGTCAAAAAAATTTCTTTTCTTAGAATAAAAATCATGGTCATTGCCATCATATATTTGAATGCTTAGTTATTTGCCAAAGGGAAAATGTTCTTTCCCCTCCATTACTTTATTTTCCTCCTTTAATTTCAAGTTCATATAAATTTGATACTTCAAAAAGGTTTAAAAGCTTCAATTACTCCATCAAGCTTATTGTTGTAATAATGACATTGTCTCATCTCTTTTAAGAAAAATGATTGATGGTAGTAGTATGGCATAGTCTTTGTACTTGGTTTGCAGTTTTAAACACAAACATATCTGCACATTCCATATCCACATACACGAATGTTTAGAACATTTTTTGTTTTGAAAGATTTTGTAAGCATCTATAAATATGGTTTTGATAAATATTTGGATGTCCAATGTCTTAAACGTGCCAACCAACCAAAATATGTCATTGTAATTGCAGATTGTTCTTTTTAAAAAATAGACCTGGTAATAAGAACAACCTTTCTTAAACAATGAAATACATGTCTGGGGACATGATTCCACTGTATAAAACAGAGGAATTTTGAATAGGCTGATAACTCTAAGATGAAAAATATATTCAACCCAAGCACAATGATCTAGATTTGATTATCATTCTAGTTTCATACATATATATACACACACACATATACACTCAATCTTTACGCATATGATAGTGGTGGCCAGGTTATCGACGATTCTACAATAGGCGGCTGCTCCCCGACTTAGCGAATCACTTCGAGGCTGGCATTAAATCGAGATCGCACCAGTGTCTCTTGTGTGCCTCATTTATGGTTGCATACCGTACCGTATTGTGCTGAATACTCACAAAAGTCGTGGCCTTCCATATGTTCTCCCCTAGAAGTACAATGGTGGGTTCCTCCTTCATTCGTTATCCCCTAAAGACTTGAAAGGAACATTGTTCAGCTAAGTATTCTGTCACCAGTTTCTATTTGTTGTTAGATGGTGGGAGGTTTCATTGGAAGAATCTAGAACCAAAGGTCAATTGAATGTGGGAAAATTAACAAATAGAAACATAATTCAATGTCACCAGTCTTGACAAAAACCATGAATGGATCATAAATTTGTATTCTTCTGCTTTTCCTTACCTTATTTCTGGTGTCTGGAAAAAACGTGTCCTCCCTCATTCTAGAATATAGATTCAGGTTTACTGGTAAGATCTGTTAGTGAAAGAGAGAGAAAATACTAATAGGGGCAGAACAAAAAGAATAAGCAGTCAAATAAGCATTTTTTTGTTATAGAGTTGTTATGAGTAATACTTGGGTAAGGGTAGGTAAGTATTATGGAAATACTTACACACCCTTACAACCACACATTTTTACTTTTTAAAAAAAAATTGGCTTTGATTGATGGAGAGAGGAATGCAAAAGTAAAAATGTGTGGTTGTAGGGTGGGTAAGTATTTCCAAAATACTTACCTACCCTTACCCAAGTATTACTCATAGAGTTATTGAGCCCAAAAATTAGTTACAAACTTTTCCTTTGTTTATCTGTGCAAACTAACTAGCTTGCACTAGATGCTATTGAATCAAATTTACCATCTTCTGAATGACCAAATATATATATTTTGACAACTATCATGGAGTGGCTCAATTGGTCAAAGAGTGCCTTGGGGTGCATAAAGGGATGGGTTCAATCCATGGTGGCCACCTACCTAGGAATTAATTTCCTACGGATTTTCTTGGCATTCAAATGTTGTAGGGTCAGGCAGTATGTCCCGTGACACTAGTCGAGGTGCGCAAAAGCTGACCCGGACAATCACGGATATAAATTTTTTTTTTTGACTTACTGTGTTTGAACAGATGTAGGAACAGTTTGAAGAAAAATCATGGGTAGACAAGAAGCAGAACCTGGACAACAATACTAGATTTGAAGATGAGCATATCCCTAGGATTACATCTGGAGTGGCACTTCTGTCAGGTAATAAATAAAAATCTCTGGAGTGTTTGAATATAATTAATTTGATATGAGTTTTTGTTTTGATAAGTTGTATAAGAGCACTAGTTATGTCAAACATAACCGAGATATTAATGTATAACTTTTTTAGTCACCTCAAATTTTGTATTACACGTTGAGCATCAATCATATACAGAATCAAATTTATACACCATAATTGATGTATCAATGTTTCCATGCCAACTTATTAAACCAATGCTCTGTTGAGTGTTACTAGTGTTCTCACTTGCGCTTGTGTTGCACTAAGAGTACTTTTCAAGGGGGTGAATTATAGGTCTTTCTTGAGTGTCTGTGCCCAATCGGTCTAAACACTTTCTAGTTCTACTCGACGATTGGAGCAAGACTAATTTTGTCGACAGCTAATCGAGTGGTGAAGAGATCGAGTTTCGGTGTTCTAAGGCTATACTCAACCCATCTAGAGCTAGCAAAACTATGTAAGAAGATGAGCTCCTTAGCTAATCTTGGTAAAGTAGGTGGGGGTGGTGAATTAAGGCTTCAGATCAGCATATTAAAGTAGCAAGGTTCGATGTCCACATGTTATATTTTTTTTTATTATATGTTAAAAAATCAAGCCGTAGCATCAATTATTATTTTCTTCTATATTAATAAATGATAGATTCTTTCTTTTGAGAAGGATGATAGATACCGTTTGTTACTATGGTCATTATTGTTTCTCTTTCGACAAAGTGTAGGACAAAATGGTTTTTGGAACTTGGAAGACATCAAAAGTGTACCATACTGCTGAATATGCTCTTGCACTTATCTAAATTTTGTGCAATTGTAAATCCTTCATTATCCCCACCTCTTAAAGCCACTCAAATTTAAGATTTTTGTTTTGTCTCCTCTTGTCACCTTAACATCCAATTCTTTTCATTTTTAACATTTTGGTTGTATCTTTAAAAAATAAAAAAAATTGTTAATTGATATAATTAAATTTACCCCAACCCACCAGCTTAAGTTTTTGGGTTGATTGGTAATTTAACATAATTTAACATGGTATCAGAGTAGGAGGTCCTGAGTTCGAATCTTGCTTTTGGGTTGATTGGTAGTTTAACATAATTCAACATGTTGGAGATACTTATCTTGTGGAAACTGTCTCACCTTGTGGAAATTGTCTCACCTTTATTAGAGATATGAGTTGCTCCCCTCATTGCCAATTGATTTTGAGGTGGAGCCCATATTATCTAATATGGTATCAAAGTTCATGTGGGTTATTGGTCCCCCAAATTTCGACCCAAACCAAAAAATGCTTTAAATTCTAAAGCGGGTATTTCGGTCTACAAATTTGGATCCATTCCAAGATGGTCTTTCCTATATGGCGTCATCTTGAGGGGGCATGTTGGAGATACTCACCTTGTGAAAATTGTCCCACATTGAAAATGTGAGAAACACCTTTAAAGAGATATGAGTTACTCTCCTCATTGCCAATTGGTTTTGAGGTGAGACTCCATATTATCTAATAAAAAAAAAATGTATAAAATCATACATTTGGGGTGTGTTTGGGGCAAGGGGAATGGTAATGATTAAGGAGGGAATGAGAATGAGGAGGAGAATAAGAAAGGGAATGATTATTTGTGTTTGGGGTAAAGGTAATGGTTATGAGGAGAATGATTATTTGTGTTTGGGGTAAAAGAAATGGTGATGAGTGAAAAGTAGTGATGTGATGTATAAAAAGTTGTTGGAGAGAGAACAAAAAGTAGTTAGAAGGAGAATGAAAAAATGATTTTTGAAAAACGTGATTATGGGGGAAATGATTCCCGGTGGCCCAAACACGGGGAATCATCCCCATTCCTATTCTATCCCTTATTCTTGGTGGCCCAAACACCCCCATGGTATATCTTGGAGAGTTATAATTTATTACGATAGTTTTATTAAATCATATAAACTATTTATGATACTATATGTATGTATATATATATATATAAACTGAAGTGGGGGAATTGAATTAGTAATTGGTAATGGTGGTAGTGGAACTGTACATCCAAAAAGATATAATTTATAAATCAGCAGTAGCAGCATAAAAGCAAAGCCGCCTTCTGTTAGATTAACCTCTCTCTTTCAATGTTATTAAAAACTCCATAGCTTTTCACAAGAAGACAGAAACAAGCAGCCAAAACAAGCAACTAAAATTCGTTTAGAGCCCACAAGAGGAAATGGATCTAAAATCCATGAGTTTCCATTATTCTCCTTGTATGATACATACAGTACTTCAACAAAAACACAGCTAAAGATATATACTAGTTAGACAAGATGATTAATAACTACATATGCACAAAACTCAATAGAAAAAATTGTGATTAGCTTGACGTGGCCGCCCGTTTTGATCATAGCCATAGAAACTGAGCTTACTTTCTTCCTCCTCCATCTTCCACAGGGAATCCCTACAGTAATAGTCCCATGAAGGAGGAGGATGCAGGGCAGGGCAAGAAAAGTTGCAGTCTTCTTGATTTATATTCAAGCTCTCATGATCAGACAGGTCAATATCTTTCCAAATATCATCCATGGGGTACCCATTTGGATCTCCCAGTTCTTGATTCTCATCCATCTTCTTGTTGCTTGATGATGAAGCTGAGATTTCAGACCCCCCTGAGTCAAAGAACTTCACTGGTCCAGTATCTGCACCAAACTCCACTGCTGGATTGTTGGATGAAGAAGATGAAGATGACAACGACGAACACAAACCCCTTCTTTTCTCCTGTGCCTGCTTCCTCATATGGGTTCTCCAGTAGTTCTTGATTTCGTTGTCTGTGCGGCCTGGTAATTTTCGAGCAATTTTTGACCATCTGAGATGATGAAAAGGAAGTTAGTGCATTAGGGGTGGTTTAGATTAAGTTAACTATAATAACTCTCAACTTTCTAAGTCATGTTATAATAGAGCTTTATGCTGTAATAGTAATATCTTTGTTAACCTTATGTGTATGATAATTAATCGTTTATATTGATTCAACAGTTGCCTCAAATGCTAAGATGGTTGACAAAGAAGGGGTAGTGAGAATCTATGGAGTTGGCAGAGACCTGTTTCCCCATTTGGCGTGAAGTTCGAGGACGAGGCGTTCTTCTTGAGCAGTCATCTTGCCTCGTTTGAGACCAGGATGAAGGTAATTAACCCATCTGAGCCTACAACTTTTGCCTGTTCTGTTAAGTCCTACAAAACAAAATCAAAATCCCAAATCCCAAATGGATTGGAGTTAAAAAGACAGGCTTTCACAAACACATCAAATCATGAGTTTAGCCTACCTAGGACCTGTCTCCCGCCACCTTCAAACCTGAAACTTTAGCAATGAAATCCCATCTTCGATCGCCAAACAAGCCCACAAAGCAAATCAGTTGGATGTCCTCTTGCTCTGTCCATGGACCCTTTCTGGTTTCCTGTCCCTCACCCATGTTTTGAAGGCTCACCAACTCATGGAGATCTTGGTGCTGCATTCTGCTCATATTTATACCACCCAAATCTTAACCAACTCACTTTACTTTGTGATTAAAATACACTAAAGTTTTTCATCCTCACCATACATGTGTAATGGAGCATGGCCTCCATTTAGTGATAAGCTACCTCGTGCCTATGATGTAAGCCATTAACGCCAAAATAATCAAAGTAGCCGATTTGATATGTCCATGTAGCTTTCATTAACGCCCCCTTCAAATCAAACCCAAGCCCAAGGGGTCAGTTTATTTTTAAAATTGTTTCCACCACCAGATTTTCCTTCATTTTAAAATTCGACCACCCATTCCAAGCATTTAAAGCATCAAGAATGAAAAAAAACTGACTATATGTAGAGAATGAAAAACGATTATGTGTGTTTGAGTGAAAGAGAATAATTATAGGAGAACTGTTAATTATATTTGCCTGCAAAAGTGAAAAATTATTAATTATGATTCGGAAGAATAAGTATATGTGCCCAAATATGAGTAAGAGAATTATTGTCATTTTTCGTGTCTCAAGCACCATTAATGAGGAGAAAAAGGTAGAGTTTGTGGAAGGCAATTGGCATGAGCATTGAAGAAAGTGTTCAACGAAATGCCCCAAAAGTTCCAATGGTGAAAAAGTTAACCATGTGTAGTAGAAAGTTAAAAAGTAGTTAGTGCGATCCTTTTCCCTTCCAGAAAAATGCGTGTCAAATCATTGGTAATAAGAAAGGACATCATCTAAATTCCACCAACAACAGCGAAAAAAAATAATATATATTTCATCATCTAAACTTAACCATCATGGAGTAACGGTCAAAGAGGGTCTTAAGGTGCTAAACGTGAGAATTATATTAAAGATTTCCTTAACATCCAAATCTTGTAGAGTCAGAGATGGTATTTCCCATGTCAAAAGTAGGACATCATCTAAATTCAACCAACAACGACACCTAAATTTAACCATCATGGAGTGACCTGATGGTAGGGTCTTGAGGTGCTAAAGGTGATGAGTTATATTAAAGATTTTCTTAACATTCAAATGTTGTAGAGTCGGATGGTATGTCCGTGTCATTAATCGAGGTGCGCGCAAGCAGGGCCAGACAGTTACAGATGAAACAAAAAAAGAACAACCGAGAACCTTTCTTTTTTGGCCCCCATACAATACAATGAGCTGCCGAAGAAGATGGCTCCAAAATGGTATTAGGGAAAGCGAATCGTTGAAACAGGGACAGGACAAAGAAGCACTACCGTTGGACATGAATAAAAATTTCCACTTTGGATTTTGCTTTGCTCAAATGTAATGTACACCACCACACTTCCACTGTTCCTCATTCATTATCACTTCTCATTTTGGAAAAAAGAATCTCATGAATATCTTGAATGAATCTCTGAGGTTGGAAAATTTGACCTTGCATTAGCTTCTTGTGTTTTGATTTGTAAAATTTAGTACAAAAAGCAGGTTTTGCTGCAAGGCTTAAATCTATGTACTTTGGATAAACAACTTTGCACCTCTCCAACCTTTTGCTTCAACTTGATAGGGGCATTTTGATGATTGATTTGACATTTTTTTGTTTGCTCGAGTGTTTTAGTGGTTTGATATTATATTTTTGTAACCATCATAGAGTGGTTCAATTGGTCAAAGATAGTCTTGGGATGCATAAAGTGATGAGTTTAATCCATAGTGGTCACCTACATGTGAATTAATTTCCTACGGACTTCCTTAGCATCTAAATATTGTAGGGTTAAGTGGTATGTCTCATGACATTAGTCGAAGTTCGCAAAAGTTGGCCCGTTCAATCACAAATATATATATATATATATATATATATATAAAAGATATTATATTTTTGTTGTTATTGAACTTGTAGAACTTTTAAGTTCCACAATTTTAATCAGACCTATCATTGATTTTTTATTTATTGAATTGTTCTCGAGTTAACAATTTTTATGTGATTTATTAGTCCGTTTATACTAGTACTTTATATAGCTTGTTCCATAGAAGGGATATTAATTTCATCAAAGCTAATATGAATAATTATAAACAGTAGGTTATTATAAATTGTGTTTGATGTACAAATTATATAATATGGGTTATGATAAGCCGTGTTTGAAGTACATGTTATTATAACACAAGTTAAGTTTAGGTCAATCCATCGGCTATTATAATTGGTGGATCAAACGTGAGTTGAGTTATAATAACTCAATTCTCATTACATAAAAGTGACCTCCAAACACACCATTAGTTATACATGTGTTTTTTAAATCCTCTCATCATCAATTAGTTTTGAGTTGTAACTCCATGTTATCTAAGGTTTTAGAGCTTATTACATTCAAGAGGGTATTCAGATCCAATCCAAGTGGGTATTCAAATCCAATCCAAGCAAGTATTCGTCCACAAAGTCAAATCCAACCCAAGATTTGTGAACCCAAAAGAGGTATCATTTTAAAGGGACATGTTGGAAATCTTTGCCTTATCGTACATTGAAATGGTGAATAGTCATCGTTACTTTTATAAGAATTATGACTACTTAATATCAATTGATTTTGAGATAGAATCCTATGTTATCTAATATATAATTTTAAAAAGACTACACTAATTTTTCGAATGTGTATTCCCTTCAAGATCCCAGATTCGAAACTCACCTGTAATATTATTTTTTTGGTGTCTGGCCCGGGACGGGCGTGGTTACCCTTATTTGAAAAAAAAAACTATACTATTATAGACATTTTTTGAAAAACCAAACCACTAGCTTCATTAGAGAAAAAAAACCTCGAAGAGTACAAATAACTTCTCGCAGATCAAGTAAAAGGGTAATTCAAGTTAGCTATATGTTAGACATATTAATTATGAAGATTTTTTTTTTTTTTTGAAACATTAATTATGAAGAATTTAATTTAAGGGGAATTTGCATGTATATTACAATAAGATAAAAAAATTGAGTAAATAGCAACTTTTTGAAAATATTTGC